>CM070487.1:9202615-9267615 GCA_036324585.1 Champsocephalus esox | reverse complement strand
TGAGAGAAGTAGAAAGTAAAGGTATTTGAGTTCAACATGTAAGAAGTAGAAAGTACAGGTATTTGAGTTCAACATGTGAGAAGTAGAAAGTACAGGTATTTGTGTTCAACATGTAAGAAGTAGAAAGTACAGGTATTTGAGTTCAACATGAGAGAAGTAGAAAGTACAGGTATTTGAGTTCAACATGTGAGAAGTAGAAAGTACAGGTATTTGGGTTCAACATGTGAGAAGTAGAAAGTACAGGTATTTGAGTTCAACATGTAAGAAGTAGAAAGTACAGGTATTTGAGTTCAACATGAGAGAAGTAGAAAGTACAGGTATTTGAGTTCAACATGTGAGAAGTAGAAAGTACAGGTATTTGGGTTCAACATGTAAGAAGTAGAAAGTACAGGTATTTGAGTTCAACATGTAAGAAGTAGAAAGTACAGGTATTTGAGTTCAACATGTAAGAAGTAGAAAGTACAGGTATTTGAGTTCAACATGAGAGAAGTAGAAAGTACAGGTATTTGAGTTCAACATGTGAGAAGTAGAAAGTACAGGTATTTGGGTTCAACATGTAAGAAGTAGAAAGTACAGGTATTTGAGTTCAACATGAGAGAAGTAGAAAGTACAGGTATTTGAGTTCAACATGTAAGAAGTAGAAAGTACAGGTATTTGGGTTCAACATGTAAGAAGTAGAAAGTACAGGTATTTGAGTTCAACATGAGAGAAGTAGAAAGTACAGGTATTTGGGTTCAACATGTGAGAAGTAGAACGTACAGGTATTTGAGTTCAACATGAGAGAAGTAGAAAGTACAGGTATTTGAGTTCAACATGTAAGAAGTAGAAAGTCCAGGTATTTGAGTTCAACATGTGAGAAGTAGAAAGTACAGGTATTGGAGTTCAACATGAGAGAAGTAGAAAGTACAGGTATTTGAGTTCAACATGTAAGAAGTAGAAAGTACAGGTATTTGAGTTCAGCATGTAAGAAGTAGAAAGTACAGGTATTTGAGTTCAACATGTAAGAAGTAGAAAGTACAGGTATTTGAGTTCAACATGTGAGAAGTAGAAAGTACAGGTATTTGGGTTCAACATGTGAGAAGTAGAAAGTACAGGTATTTGAGTTCAACATGTAAGAAGTAGAAAGTACAGGTATTGGAGTTCAACATGTAAGAAGTAGAAAGTACAGGTATTTGGGTTCAACATATGAGAAGTAGAAAGTACAGGTATTTGAGTTCAACATGTAAGAAGTAGAAAGTACAGGTATTTGGGTTCAACATGTGAGAAGTAGAAAGTACAGGTATTTGAGTTCAACATGAGAGAAGTAGAAAGTACAGGTATTTGAGTTCAGCATGTAAGAAGTAGAAAGTACAGGTATTTGAGTTCAACATGTAAGAAGTAGAAAGTACAGGTATTGGAGTTCAACATGTAAGAAGTAGAAAGTACAGGTATTTGGGTTCAACATGTGAGAAGTAGAAAGTACAGGTATTTGAGTTCAACATGTAAGAAGTAGAAAGTACAGGTATTTGAGTTCAACGTGTAAGAAGTAGAAAGTACAGGTATTTGAGTTCAACATGAGAGAAGTAGAAAGTACAGGTATTTGAGTTCAACATGTAAGAAGTAGAAAGTACAGGTATTTGAGTTCAGCATGTAAGAAGTAGAAAGTACAGGTATTTGTGTTCAACATGTAAGAAGTAGAAAGTACAGGTATTTGAGTTCAACATGTAAGAAGTAGAAAGTACAGGTATTTGAGTTCAACATGTGAGAAGTAGAAAGTACAGGTATTTGAGTTCAACATGAGAGAAGTAGAAAGTACAGGTATTTGAGTTGAACATGTAAGAAGTAGAAAGTACAGGTATTTTGAGTTCAGCATGTAAGAAGTAGAAAGTACAGGTATTTGTGTTCAACATGTAAGAAGTAGAAAGTACAGGTATTTGAGTTCAACATGTAAGAAGTAGAAAGTACAGGTATTTGAGTTCAACATGTAAGAAGTAGAAAGTACAGGTATTTGAGTTCAACATGAGAGAAGTAGAAAGTACAGGTATTTGAGTTCAACAGGTAAGAAATAGAAAGTACAGGTATTTGTGTTCAACATGTGAGAAGTAGTAAAAAGTCGTCAGGAAAATAAGTAGTGGAGTAAAGTACTGATACCTGAAAAATGTACTTAAGTACAGTAACGAAATATTTGTACTCCACTACTTCCCACCTCTGCGAATAAGGAGGTTTGAGGTGCAGCCAAGAAGCTTCTGGATCCCCACAGTAGAGAGGAGCCTAAAGCACATGTGGACCATATGACATGTTTGAAAGAATGACGTAGCACATGAGCAGATCTGATCACTCGCATCTGATTTTGACATGGCGTCAACGTCCCCAAGCATCTTAAAGCAATCGTCTTCTTCCTGCGAGGCACCACCGTTTATTTGTATACATGAATCCCACCTGTCTTTGAAACCCATGAACGCTTTCTACTTTTTGAAAATAGTGCTTTAACTTAGACATGTTGTGCAGGAATAGGAATGTGACGTTATCTGTAAAGCCTGCTTGTTCTCATTATCAGTAATCAACCAAGGTCTGTGTCTCCAATCGGGCCATGCTGGTTACTTGAATTTGAGGGCGTTGGTCCTGAGAAGTCCTTCAAAAGCCTTTTAATCTGATGTTTTTGAACAGCTCTGAATGCATATATGTTACATTGAATTTTATATTTACTTAAAGGGATGCTCGTCTGCTCAAACTGCCCACCAGAGGGCCTGAAACTAAATGAAACAGGACTCGGACTCACGGTTGTCTCGGAGACTGCAGCACTTTGAGCTAAACGGAGGAATTGGTCTTGGTGTACATGGTGCATGCGTAGCTTGTGTATAATTTGTGTGAAATGTGTGTTAACATGTGTTAATTAATACTAAACAAAAATGGCCGGGGAGGCTGTAGGGGATGTCCTTAATTCTGCAGGTTATTCTGAAATTATTGGACGAATACAGCTTTGATTTGACGCTGGCAGTTGATGAAATGTAAGGAATCACCACATCTCTGGCCTTTTTAAACAACGAAATCGAGATTTTAAAACACTACGACCCACAAAGACAAACATGTCCACTCACTTTAAATCAAAGAAGGGGATTATTAAAAGTCTGTACGTTATGCTGTAATGCGATACGGAGAGAAAGGAGTCCGACCCAGTGATACAGCTGCCACTCTTAGCAGAACACATATTAACCAAATCAAAACATGTGGAAACACTTGTGTGAAAGTCTGTCTGACATGTATTTGATTGCTTGTGTCTCTTCAGATTAAAAGCCTCATGAGCAGAGCTGAATACCTCAAAAAGAACATCAAGGTAAGCATTCATTCAGTGATATCCAACTGAAGGACGGGAACACCCGGTATCTTCCGGCTCGAGGGGGACAACTAAGAACACACACTTTCAGATGAGATGTACTTTATTGATCCCAGTTTGGGACGTGTTTGCGTCGCAGCAGCATACAAAGACAAGGCATTGAACATGAGAGAAATTAAAAGACTAGAAATAAACAATCCGTAATGCAAACATCTCAAATATTAAGAATTACAAATCTACTGTAAACCAAATATAAAGCAAGATATTAAATATACATTTTGTTTGTAAGGACTGGAATATTAAATTGAATATAAATGTATGTTGTTTTTCATAACGATTAAGATGAAGACTGTGTGTGGATTACTTCAATGCAGACGACGCTGTGTAATGTCCATGCTTATCTTTGAGGTTGTGGTGATGAGATGAATGCGTTTACTCTCCAGATGCAGGAGACTCAGAGCGACGCGTCACTGGATCGTGAATCTTTGGCAGACTCTGTCCGAAGCTGTGAGTTTCCCCGCTGTGTTGTACAAACGGTGTTTTTGAAAACAGATAAGTAACGATATGGAGTTTTGCTACGGGAAGGTGGTGGGGGTCGGGTGAGGAATGGCCGCCTAGAAGTTACAATGAAGTGTCCTTTCATTGAAGGTTTTTTCCACTCGTAAAATATGAGCCTTTTCTTGCCGTGCCGGCCACTGTCTGGCTCTGTGATTTCATTTCAGCGCTGCCCTCTAGTAAACCTGCTAAACAGCAGCACACGTGTTCACTGTAACCTCCAATACTCCAAAAGGTACATAATACTGTATGTAGTGTCTCTACTTTAAAGAGTCCTCTCCTGCTGAGGTTCAGGTGTGTATCAGTATGTAGTGTCTCTACTTTAAAGAGTCCTCTCCTGCTGATGTTCAGGTGTATATCAGTATGTAGTGTCTCTACTTTAAAGAGTCCTCTCCTGCTGATGTTCAGGTGTATATCAGTGTGTAGTGTCTCTACTTTAAAGAGTCCTCTCCTGCTGATGTTCAGGTGTATATCAGTATGTAGTGTCTCTACTTTAAAGAGTCCTCTCCTGCTGATGTTCAGGTGTATATCAGTATGTAGTGTCTCGACTTTAAAGAGTCCTCTCCTGCTGATGTCAGGTGTATATCAGTATGTAGTGTCTCTACTTTAAAGAGTCCTCTCCTGCTGATGTTCAGGTGTATATCAGTATGTAGTGTCTCTACTTTAAAGAGTCCTCTCCTGCTGATGTTCAGGTGTATATCAGTATGTAGTGTCTCTACTTTAAAGAGTCCTCTCCTGCTGATGTTCAGGTGTATATCAGTGTGTAGTGTCTCTACTTTAAAGAGTCCTCTCCTGCTGATGTTCAGGTGCATATCAGTGTGTAGTGTCTCTACTTTAAAGAGTCCTCTCCTGCTGATGTTCAGGTGTATATCAGTGTGTAGTGTCTCTACTTTAAAGAGTCCTCTCCTGCTGATGTTCAGGTGTATATCAGTGTGTAGTGTCTCTACTTTAAAGAGTCCTCTCCTGCTGATGTTCAGGTGTATATCAGTGTGTAGTGTCTCTACTTTAAAGAGTCCTCTCCTGCTGATGTTCAGGTGCATATTAGTATGTAGTGTCTCTACTTTAAAGAGTCCTCTCCTGCTGATGTTCAGGTGTATATCAGTATGTAGTGTCTCGACTTTAAAGAGTCCTCTCCTGCTGATGTTCAGGTGTATATCAGTATGTAGTGTCTCTACTTTAAAGAGTCCTCTCCTGCTGATGTTCAGGTGTATATCAGTATGTAGTGTCTCTACTTTAAAGAGTCCTCTCCTGCTGATGTTCAGGTGTATATCAGTATGTAGTGTCTCTACTTTAAAGAGTCCTCTCCTGCTGATGTTCAGGTGCATATCAGTATGTAGTGTCTCTACTTTAAAGAGTCCTCTCCTGCTGATGTTCAGGTGCATATCAGTGTGTAGTGTCTCTACTTTAAAGAGTCCTCTCCTGCTGATGTTCAGGTGTATATCAGTGTGTAGTGTCTCTACTTTAAAGAGTCCTCTCCTGCTGATGTTCAGGTGTATATCAGTGTGTAGTGTCTCTACTTTAAAGAGTCCTCTCCTGCTGATGTTCAGGTGCATATTAGTATGTAGTGTCTCTACTTTAAAGAGTCCTCTCCTGCTGATGTTCAGGTGTATATCAGTATGTAGTGTCTCGACTTTAAAGAGTCCTCTCCTGCTGATGTTCAGGTGCATATCAGTATGTAGTGTCTCTACTTTAAAGAGTCCTCTCCTGCTGATGTTCAGGTGCATATCAGTATGTAGTGTCTCTACTTTAAAGAGTCCTCTCCTGCTGATGTTCAGGTGTATATCAGTATGTAGTGTCTCTACTTTAAAGAGTCCTCTCCTGCTGATGTTCAGGTGTATATCAGTATGTAGTGTCTCTACTTTAAAGAGTCCTCTCCTGCTGATGTTCAGGTGTATATCAGTATGTAGTGTCTCTACTTTAAAGAGTCCTCTCCTGCTGATGTTCAAGTGTATATCAGTATGTAGTGTCTCTACTTTAAAGAGTCCTCTCCTGCTGATGTTCAGGTGCATATCAGTATGTAGTGTCTCTACTTTAAAGAGTCCTCTCCTGCTGATGTTCAGGTGTATATCAGTATGTAGTGTCTCTACTTTAAAGAGTCCTCTCCTGCTGATGTTCAGGTGCATATTAGTATGTAGTGTCTCTACTTTAAAGAGTCCTCTCCTGCTGATGTTCAGGTGCATATTAGTATGTAGTGTCTCTACTTTAAAGAGTCCTCTCCTGCTGATGTTCAGGTGTATATCAGTATGTAGTGTCTCTACTTTAAAGAGTCCTCTCCTGCTGATGTTCAGGTGTATATCAGTATGTAGTGTCTCTACTTTAAAGAGTCCTCTCCTGCTGATGTTCAAGTGTATATCAGTATGTAGTGTCTCTACTTTAAAGAGTCCTCTCCTGCTGATGTTCAGGTGCATATTAGTATGTAGTGTCTCTACTTTAAAGAGTCCTCTCCTGCTGATGTTCAGGTGTATATCAGTATGTAGTGTCTCGACTTTAAAGAGTCCTCTCCTGCTGATGTTCAGGTGCATATCAGTATGTAGTGTCTCTACTTTAAAGAGTCCTCTCCTGCTGATGTTCAGGTGCATATTAGTATGTAGTGTCTCTACTTTAAAGAGTCCTCTCCTGCTGATGTTCAGGTGTATATCAGTATGTAGTGTCTCTACTTTAAAGAGTCCTCTCCTGCTGATGTTCAGGTGTATATCAGTATGTAGTGTCTCTACTTTAAAGAGTCCTCTCCTGCTGATGTTCAAGTGTATATCAGTATGTAGTGTCTCTACTTTAAAGAGTCCTCTCCTGCTGATGTTCAAGTGTATATTAGTATGTAGTGTCTCTACTTTAAAGAGTCCTCTCCTCCCGGTTTGAGCACTTTATTAACTCTTACACACTAAGACAAAGCAGTGTGTTTTTGAGATACATTTGAACATGCTTTCCCCTTCCTCCCTGTAGCCCTTCATGATTGGATGAACGTGTAAACCTAAAGCCCCACAATATCCTGTTCTCTGCAAGAAACTCTTGGGGAATTATGGATTTAAAAAATAAGGGTTTTGTGGGGGAAGGGCCGCCGTGACTCGAGGGGCCGATCGAGTTTCATGAAGAATGTGCTTCTTCTTCTTCTGCTGTTATTTTAATCAAACCGCGGCAGCAGAGAGAAACGCCCGGTCTGCTGACCTCCGGGTAACCCAGCAGCTCCTTCTGATGAAAACAAGACACATGTTTGTTTTATATACTTTATATTCAAAGCTTTATTATTGTCCTATGCAGAGGACAGATATTAATACACTGAGCTCATGTGCACATGGAAACATCAACATGTGTCCCCTCTTCTTCATGTCTCTTCTGCATCAACATGTGTCCCCTCTTCTTCATGTCTCTTCTACATCAACATGTGTCCCCTCTTCTTCATGTCTCTTCTACATCAACACGTGTCCCCTCTTCTTCATGTCTCTTCTACATCAACATGTGTCCCCTCTTCTCCATGTCTCTTCTACATCAACACGTGTCCCCTCTTCTTCATGTCTCTTCTACATCAACATGTGTCCCCTCTTCTCCATGTCTCTTCTACATCAACATGTGTCCCCTCTTCTTCATGTCTCTTCTGCATCAACATGTGTCCCCCTCTTCTTCATGTCTCTTCTACATCAACATGTGTCCCCTCTTCTCCATGTCTCTTCTGCATCAACATGTGTCCCCTCTTCTTCATGTCTCTTCTACATCAACATGTGTCCCCTCTTCTCCATGTCTCTTCTACATCAACATGTGTCCCCTCTTCTTCATGTCTCTTCTGCATCAACATGTCCCCCTCTTCTTCATGTCTCTTCTACATCAACATGTGTCCCCTCTTCTCCATGTCTCTTCTGCATCACATGTGTCCCCTCTTCTCCATGTCTCTTCTACATCAACATGTGTCCCCTCTTCTCCATGTCTCTTCTGCATCAACATGTGTCCCCTCTTCTTCATGTCTCTTCTACATCAACATGTGTCCCCTCTTCTTCATGTCTCTTCTACATCAACACGTGTCCCCTCTTCTTCATGTCTCTTCTACATCAACATGTGTCCCCTCTTCTCCATGTCTCTTCTGCATCAACATGTGTCCCCTCTTCTCCATGTCTCTTCTACATCAACATGTGTCCCCTCTTCTCCATGTCTCTTTCTGCATCAACATGTGTCCCCTCTTCTTCATGTCTCTTCTACATCAACACGTGTCCCCTCTTCTCCATGTCTCTTCTACATCAACACGTGTCCCCTCTTCTTCATGTCTCTTCTACATCAACATGTGTCCCCTCTTCTCCATGTCTCTTCTACATCAACATGTGTCCCCTCTTCTCCATGTCTCTTCTACATCAACATGTGTCCCCTCTTCTTCATGTCTCTTCTGCATCAACATGTCCCCCTCTTCTTCATGTCTCTTCTACATCAACATGTGTCCCCTCTTCTCCATGTCTCTTCTACATCAACATGTGTCCCCTCTTCTTCATGTCTCTTCTGCATCAACATGTCCCCCTCTTCTTCATGTCTCTTCTACATCAACATGTGTCCCCTCTTCTCCATGTCTCTTCTGCATCAGCATGTGTCCCCTCTTCTTCATGTCTCTTCTACATCAACATGTGTCCCCTCTTCTCCATGTCTCTTCTACATCAACATGTGTCCCCTCTTCTTCATGTCTCTTCTGCATCAACATGTCCCCCCTCTTCTTCATGTCTCTTCTACATCAACATGTGTCCCCTCTTCTCCATGTCTCTTCTGCATCAGCATGTGTCCCCTCTTCTCCATGTCTCTTCTACATCAACATGTGTCCCCTCTTCTCCATGTCTTTTCTGCATCAACATGTGTCCCCTCTTCTTCATGTCTCTTCTACATCAACATGTGTCCCCTCTTCTTCATGTCTCTTCTACATCAACACGTGTCCCCTCTTCTTCATGTCTCTTCTACATCAACATGTGTCCCCTCTTCTCCATGTCTCTTCTGCATCAGCATGTGTCCCCTCTTCTCCATGTCTCTTCTACATCAACATGTGTCCCCTCTTCTCCATGTCTTTTCTGCATCAACATGTGTCCCCTCTTCTTCATGTCTCTTCTACATCAACATGTGTCCCCTCTTCTTCATGTCTCTTCTACATCAACACGTGTCCCCTCTTCTCATGTCTCTTCTGCATCAACATGTGTCCCCTCTTCTTCATGTCTCTTCTACATCAACACGTGTCCCCTCTTCTTCATGTCTCTTCTACATCAGCATGTGTCCCCTCTTCTCCATGTCTCTTCTACATCAACACGTGTCCCCTCTTCTCCACGTCTCTTCTACATCAACACGTGTCCCCTCTTCTTCACGTCTCTTCTACATCAACATGTGTCCCCTCTTCTTCACTTCTCTTCTACATCAACACGTGTCCCCTCTTATTCATGTCTCTTCTACATCAACATGTGTCCCCTCTTCTTCATGTCTCTTCTACATCAACACGTGTTCCCCTCTTCTTCATGTCTCTTCTACATCAACACGTGTCCCCTCTTCTCCATGTCTCTTCTACATCAACATGTGTCCCCTCTTCTTCATGTCTCTTCTACATCAGCATGTGTCCTCTCTTCTCCATGTCTCTTCTACGTCAACATGTGTCCCCTCTTCTCCATGTCTCTTCTGCATCAACATGTGCCCCCCTCTTCTTCATGTCTCTTCTGCATCAACATGTCCCCCTCTTCTTCATGTCTCTTCTACATCAACACGTGTCCCCTCTTCTCCATGTCTCTTCTACATCAACATGTGTCCCCTCTTCTTCATGTCTCTTCTACATCAACATGTGTCCCCTCTTCTTCATGTCTCTTCTACATCAACACGTGTCCCCTCTTCTCCATGTCTCTTCTGCATCAACATGTGTCCCCTCTTCTCCATGTCTCTTCTGCATCAACATGTGTCCCCTCTTCTTCATGTCTCTTCTACATCACCATGTGTCCCCTCTTCTCCATGTCTCTTCTACATCAACATGTGTCCCCTCTTCTCCATGTCTCTTCTACATCAACATGTGTCCCCTCTTCTCCATGTCTCTTCTACATCAACATGTGTCCCCTCTTCTTCATGTCTCTTCTACATCAACATGTGTCCCCTCTTCTCCATGTCTCTTCTACATCAACATGTGTCCCCTCTTCTTCATGTCTCTTCTACATCAACATGTGTCCCCTCTTCTTCATGTCTCTTCTACATCAACATGTGTCCCCTCTTCTCCATGTCTCTTCTACATCAACATGTGTCCCCTCTTCTTCATGTCTCTTCTCCATCAACATGTGTCCCCTCTTCTTCATGTCTCTTCTACATCAACATGTGTCCCCTCTGTGGAAAGAGACTCTGAAAGTCTCAGGAACAAAGATTTTCTCTCTTTTTGATCCATTTCTATAAAAACCTGTCTGAAAATGAGCTGATCAGATTTTGGCCACTTTATGATGTCATAGCGATGTGTGGTCTTGTGTAACCGTTAGCCAATCAGCAACCAAGGTACTTATCACCTGAATCTCCTCTAGAGCTCCATTGAGTTCTTTGTAACCAGATGTCTCTCAGAGGAGCGTGGGGAGGGGCTCCTTATTTTCATCTAAAGTCACAGACAGAGAATCAGCACTTTGGAAACAGGGCTGAAACAGAGGGGATTATGGGTAATGCTGCAATGATCTGTTTGGAGTTTCAGCCAATCAGAGACAGGCTCTGTATATATCTGAGACCTGTAGTATATGCATGAGAAACAGTTTGATAGGAGAACTCTAATGTTAGTCTTCCTTTGGGAACCAGAGTCTAAATCAGACCCCGTGTTCCTGAGAGAGCCTGAAGGCAGCAGCCGTTTCTGTGGACGACCGACGTGGTTTCTGCCGCCACAGAATCCACTCGGCTGCAGCATCTAAAATACAGCACTGCGTTTAAACTGGGCAATGTTGTGTCGTCGTGGAAAAAAAAACCTAACACACATATATCATTTGTGTTTTCTCAGCTTGCTGTGTGCAGTGAGGCTGACGGTCACCGTGGGAACAGATGACGTGCACACACACACACACACACACACACACTCTTCACCTGGTCATATGATGGGAGAAAGCAGCTGCTTCCAGATGTGGTCGATGTCGTGGTTGTTCCTGCAAAGTTGTGTTTGGCAGGTCCTCCTCCTCCTCCTCCTCCTCCTCCTCCTCCTCCTCCTCCTCCTCCTCCTCCATTCATATGTAAATGCCGGACAGCTTGTACTCTGTCATGGTAAACGAGTTACACACAGAGTTGCATTCATTTGAGCGGTTACACCTATGAACTGTGAAAATCCAATCCAATGGGACTTTAGGGTAAAACATATGTTGCTACCATAACATGTCGTCTTTGCAATAAGTGGAAAGAAAACATCCTAAATACACGTGAAGATGTTCATTTTAGTAACTTTATCTCTGGATGTATCTTAAACCAACCGAAAGTTAGCATTACATAAAGCCTAACTTGCATATTTCAGCATTTCTGTAAAAACTTGTAATACAAAATATAATTGTCTTTAAGTTAATAATCAAATCTTTCATGTTGATATTTAGTTTCATTTCAGTAGCACTCAGAATCACCACACTCCCCAGCTTCGTTACATCTGAAGGACTTCACACACTTTACTCCCGAAAACATGGCGAAAATCGCTATTTTGACGGCTTTTGCCAGTATCTGTTGACTTATTGATACCAAGAGATATCGATAATGCCCTCTATATATGTCAACACAACAACCCGTCCTGAAATGTATGCACCAAACGGATTCAGATCTATATTTATTGGGATGGTTTTACAGAAAGGTTTGATCACTTTTTGCCTTATTTATATTTCCCCTTATTCCTAAAACATGACGAAAATAAAAGTGTTGATGGATGTCGACATTTCTGTTTGATCATAAATAGAGTAAAACCTACATATTCAATCATAACCTTACAGACCACATGTTATACAAGTAAGTACTGACTTAACGTTAGTTATCAGGTTTCACGGTGATATCTATAGTGTCTTGCAAAATTAATTTAAAATCATGTTTCTCAAAATAAGCTCCAAAAACCTCCATTTCAGTAACATCTGCATTTCAATCAGGAGAGACGGTGTTGATGAAAGAATACATATGTATTGCCAGGAATACACAAATGAATGTCATGGAGTTTTGGCGATTAGGGGTCTGTCTGAAGGGGAGGGGCTTAGCTTGACCCTGATGGTGGTGAATGGATAGTTGGGGTTGGTCTGAAGGGGAGGGGCTTAGCTTGACCCTGGTGGTGGTGAATGGATAGTTGGGGTCGGTCTGAAGGGGAGGGGCTTAACTTGACCCTGGTGGTGGTGAATGGATAGTTGGGGTCGGTCTGAGGGGGAGGGGCTTAGCTTGACCCTGGTGGTGGTGAATGGATGGTTGGGGTTGGTCTGAAGGGGAGGGGCTTAGCTTGACCCTGATGGTGGTTAATGGATAGTTGGGGTCGGTCTGAAGGGGAGGGGCTTAGCTTGACCCTGGTGGTGGTTAATGGATAGTTGGGGTCGGTCTGAAGGGGAGGGGCTTAGCTTGACCCTGGTGGTGGTGAATGGATAGTTGGGGTCGGTCTGAAGGGGAGTGGCTTAGCTTGACCCTGATGGTGGTTGATGGATAGTTGGGGTCAGTCTGAAGGGGAGGGGCTTAGCTTGACCCTGGTGGTGGTGAATGGATAGTTGGGGTCGGTCTGAGGGGGAGGGGCTTAGCTTGACCCTGGTGGTGGTGAATGGATAGTTGGGGTTGGTCTGAAGGGGAGTGGCTTAGCTTGACCCTGATGGTGGTTGATGGATAGTTGGGGTCAGTCTGAAGGGGAGGGGCTTAGCTTGACCCTGGTGGTGGTGAATGGATAGTTGGGGTCGGTCTGAGGGGGAGGGGCTTAGCTTGACCTTGGTGGTGGTGAATGGATAGTTGGGGTCGGTCTGAAGGGGAGGGGCTTAGCTCGACCCTGATGGTGGTTAATGGATAGTTGGGGTCGGTCTGAAGGGGAGGGGCTTAGCTTGACCCTGGTGGTGGTGAATGGATAGTTGGGGTCGGTCTGAAGGGGAGTGGCTTAGCTTGACACTGGTGGTGGTGAATGGATAGTTGGGGTCGGTCTGAAGGGGAGGGGCTTAGCTTGACCCTGGTGGTGGTGAATGGATAGTTGGGGTCGGTCTGAAGGGGAGGGGCTTAGCTTGACCCTGGTGGTGGTGGTGAATGGATAGTTGGGGTCGGTCTGAAGGGGAGGGGCTTAACTTGACCCTGGTGGTGGTGAATGGATAGTTGGGTCGGTCTGAAGGGGAGGGGCTTAGCTTGACCCTGGTGGTGGTGAATGGATAGTTGGGGTCGGTCTGAAGGGGAGGGGCTTAACTTGACCCTGGTGGTGGTGAATGGATAGTTGGGTCGGTCTGAAGGGGAGGAGCTTAGCTTGACCCTGGTGGTGGTGAATGGATGGTTGGGTTCGGTCTGAAGGGGAGGGGCTTAACTTGACCCTGGTGGTGGTGAATGGATAGTTGGGTCGGTCTGAAGGGGAGGGGCTTAACTTGACCCTGGTGGTGGTGAATGGATAGTTGGGTTCGGTCTGAAGGGGAGGGGCTTAACTTGACCCTGGTGGTGGTGAATGGATAGTTGGGTCGGTCTGAAGGGGAGGGGCTTAACTTGACCCTGGTGGTGGTGAATGGATAGTTGGGTCGGTCTGAAGGGGAGGGGCTTAGCTTGACCCTGGATTCAGAGGGACAGGAGGTGAAAGGGGGGAGGAGGGTTTCGTCGAGTCACCTGAAATGACAGCTGTCAGAGGGGAGAGCAGATTTAAAAGGGTTAGTGGAGCGCTATTATAGGCTTGTGAGAATAGAGCGAAGTGATTGGTTAAGCTGGGGAGTGACGCCCCCGATCACTTGGAGAGAGAGTAGTAACATGGAAATAGTAAATGAATGGGAAAAGACGGTCTTCCTGGTTGAACTTGCGCTGAGCTTCATACAGCAGAGTTTTGAGTTTCATTTCCATAAGTATTTAGAAAAATGTGTTCAGAGGAATTTGTTAATATATCGTTCATAGCCTGATCTGTCAAATGTTATTCCTAAAAACTGATTTTTTGTATGGCTGCTTGAAGTGTTTGCTGATTTATGAAGTGATATATTAATAATGCCCTCTGTAAAAAAAACTAAATGTCAGGAAAATGAAACAAGAATTTTGATTTTGAACACACACAAAGTATGCAAATTAGTACATATATAATAAGTAAACGCCTTATGTGCATATATAACCTGAACTTACAGAATACTTTTAATACAAAAAGGCTAACTTACTGTCACGTAACCCACAAAGTGATATCTTTACGTCTACATTTATACCCCATTGACATGCAGTGTCTCCCTAGCCTAGCCGGACCCCATCCGTGTTGCATTATTAGGTATTTTATATCTCTGCCTTCCTGCGGCTCACCACAGGCTCAACATGCTCTCTGCCTTATTTACACTAGACCTACATTTTTCTTAGGTTTGGCAGCGGCTGAGAATTTGAGGGATTCGGAGAGTCTGAAAGCACTGGTTTTACTTTGTGAATATCGTTATTTCATTTGTATTTGTTCCATTCATGGTATGCACAATTTAATGTATAACAATTATTTACAAAACATGTCTCTGTAAACACACCATACCCGAAAAGGAGCAGGGAGAAATAAATAAATAGAAATAGATGGTCTGTCCTTCATATGTTCTTATTCACAGCCTATCATAACGGTATCGTAGGAAAATAAGAGAAACACGAAAACTTACAAGAAAAGTTAACGGAAAGAAACCAGACAACAACAACAACAACAACAACACCAAAACATCACATGAACAAGGAAAAGTCTAACATCTGATTCCAACTGGAGAAGAGGGAAAGCGGCGCGTCATCATAATAATAATATAATCAAGGCGACGGGAGAAAATCCCTAAAAACGAGGAGAAGTGAAAACACGTCTTACAGTCTGTGTATTTAATACCTTTCAAAAGGGGAAATGAAACCTGTCTCCGGTTGTGTAACTTCTTCAGACGTTTTGTCCAATCTCAGCTTTCAGGACTTCTGGAAAGTCTTTCGGGAGTTGCTGACTCTCGTCCACCAGAGGAAGGCAGACGGGAAGGACATTTTGATCACAACATGGTTTATGTCGTATGGAAACTGAAACTGAAATGTCCAGATCTAAAAGCCTGGGATCTTCGATGTAATGCTGTATCCTCAACATGCATAATGGATGTTTACAGTACTTCAGAAGTTGCATTTCTTTCTTGTTATTGTAATAATCAGCCAATACTGTTGCACCTTTTCTCCGCACTCAAGTGGAAATTAAGCATGTTAAAAAATACTGAAAGGAATATAGATAACCAATTTAAAAGATGTAAGAAGTCTGGATTAGTGCCAGAAACAAGTTTAGTCACTACATGTACTGTTCATTTGTAATCCTTATAACCTTAACCTGTGAAATCAGTTCTTAGGTTTCTTGTGGCTCAGGAAGAGTTTTGATTAGTCCCTGAAAAGATAAACCGTAAATTCTTTATTGGTCGTTAAACCTCCAGAGCTTTAATGATTTCATTATCCGGCTCACATCTGCTTTCATACCAAACGGTGCCCAAATATCTTAGATAGTCAGACAAACGTGGAAAAGTAGTCCCTGTTTTTGGAGCTTAAACCAATACGTCAAGCTTTTGATTTGGACCAGTTGGTTATTTTTAATCTCTTGTAAGTCTCGTAACTTTTATGGAAAGGACAGCTCTAACAGTGACTCAAAAAAGTATAAAAAATGGGTCCGATTCTCTTGAAATCAGTGAAACACAGAGCGTTGCCCTGAGGTTTGACAAGTCGTTTTCAGATCTGTTCAGAACTCTGTTTGTTTCTACCAGCTGGTTAAAATCCACCGCGAATGCAAGGTGTAAATCACTCCCACACTGCATGGTAAAAAACAGAGTGCATTCTGGTCCGGGGGCTACAGGACGGAGAACCACCGCGCCGTAATTGGCTAACATTGGCTCAGCTTTGTTGCTTTAATCATGACATATTGCTGCCAGGAAGCATTTGGATGCCTTTGTTGTTCTTTTCTGGGAGTCCTGCCAGTTTATATCGCCCCCAAAAATCAAGAAGAATATCCTCACAAGTAATGCATCCCAGAGAGGGGAGAATCTGCAATGGAAACGTTAACCCATCAACCTCAAAGAGTCTCTTCTTCCTCACCACAACCTACGGCATTGTGGCTGTAATTGGCCTCCATTTTGGTGCAGCTCCAACAACATTACTTATTGGCCTTTCCCCTTCCTCTCCGGGGCTTTCTCGGCCCCCAAATGTTTTCTCAACAGCCCTGAATCTTATTAGGTTTTCAGAATACCTTAAATGTGTGTCATTTCCCCTCAGTCTCTCCGACTGGTCCAGTTAATGAATGGAGCAAAAGTCTTATTACTCATCTGCTCCAGATGGAGTACAAATACTTTATGTACTTAAGTACATGTTTCTGGTATCAGTACTTTACTCCACTACTTATTTTTCTGACGACTTTTGACTTCATACATTTTTAACACAAATACCTGTACTTTCTACTTCTTACATGTAGAACTCAAATACCTGTACTTTCTACTTCTTACATGTTGAACCCAAATACCTGTACTTTCTACTTCTTACATGTTGAACTCAAATACCTGTACTTTCTACTTCTTACATGTTGAACTCAAATACCTGTACTTTCTACTTCTTACATGTTGAACTCAAATACCTGTACTTTCTACTTCTCTCATGTTGAACTCAAATACCTGTACTTTCTACTTCTTACATGTTGAACCCAAATACCTGTACTTTCTACTTCTTACATGTTGAACCCAAATACCTGTACTTTCTACTTCTTACATGTTGAACACAAATACCTGTACTTTCTACTTCTCTCATGTTGAACTCAAATACCTGTACTTTCTACTTCTTACATGTTGAACTCAAATACCTGTACTTTCTACTTCTTACATGTTGAACTCAAATACCTGTACTTTCTACTTCTCTCATGTTGAACTCAAATACCTGTACTTTCTACTTGTACTTTTTCTACGTTGTTTAGCATGGAAACATTCATTAGCATCTCTAAGGTGCAGGAGTGAGTCCTAAAACGTGGAAATTAGTCATTTTAGCAATTCTGGTTGATAGCTCTCCAAGTCAAAGGTTTTTGTATGTTTTTTTTGGTTGTTAGCCTGAAATAAGGTCTATGGTAAACACAAGCTGAAGATATTTTTTTGTTCTACGACATAAGATACGTCAGTAAATACCGATTAATTTAAGACCAGTGGTTGCTCACGAGTGTCTAAAAGAGACGACTAAACATCATCACGTCCAACATTAGCCACCTTTCGCGTAACGGTGGTGAGGGAAGTCATGTGACCGTGCTGTACTTTCCTTTAGGCTAACGTTAGCCTCCTTTAGCTTAGCGGTGGTGACGTGAAGTCATGTGACCGTGCTGTAGTTCCTTTATAGCCCACCATTAGCCACCTTTAGCTTAGCGGTGGTGAGGGAAGTCATGTGACCGTGCTGTAGTTCCGTTATAACCCAACATTAGCCTCCTTTAGCTTAGCGGTGGTGAGGGAAGTCATGTGACCGTGCTGTAGTTCCTTTATAACCCAACATTAGCCTCCTTTAGCTTAGCGGTGGTGACGTAAAGTCATGTGACCGTGCTGTAGTTCCTTCATAGCCCAACATTAGCCACCTTTAGCTTAGTGGTGGTGACGTGAAGTCATGTGACCGTGCTGTAGTTCCTTTAGGCTAACGTTAGCGCTGTACTACAGAACACATTTTCTGCAATAAAGTCCAATGGAAGAAATCTCATTGCTTTTTGTTGAGGGAGCCTTTGTGATGCTAACACTCAGAACTGGCATACACAATGATGTCATCTCTGAACTTTAGAAATCTGTGAATCATTTTCTTAGGTGGTCTAATGAAGAGACTTGCATTTGCTGCAACTCGTACAAGTGCAAGATTGTTTTTAATTATCTAGATTTATTTAGGAGAGAAGAGAATACCCTGTGCTCCTTTTGGCCCGAAGGGAACATTGGCTAGCCATATAAGATCAGTTTGGTTTAAAATAATGTGTTACTGCTGATATAACGTTAACATGTCAGAACAAAATTATAAGCAAGGTAAAATATGTCTCAACGTGTGCATGTGGGCCATTTAATAACACACTTTTACCCATGACACTCTAATCCCACACAAAAGACCTGATAAAAAACATCCATATTGTAAAGTCATAAATTAGGAAATGTTGAGGATGTCTTATTTCTACTCCTGCCATTTAAGAGGCTAAAGTTGTCAAGTGTTACCGTTTTCTAGTTGCATAACATACATATGTAGGGCAGGGATTTAGCATTAGCAGTCGTGAAACCTGCAGTTACTGGAATTTATGTTTAGCTGGCAAATCCTCTACATTTCAATCCATGCCAAAAAATCGAGGCCGGGAAATAGTAGACCAGCAGCAGCCAGAAAGAGCCCACGAAGATGCTGTTGGAGCAGACCAGAGAGGGCAAAAGTACACACGTCCTTTACTCAAGTAGAAGTACAGATACTCATGTTTGTAAATGTAGAAGTACTGACCAAACTTCTTTACTCAAGTCAAAGTAAAGAGGCTTTGAAATGTTCTTAAGTAAAAAGTACCCATAACTAGCAGCTGTTTTAAAGAGTACCTGACCTCCCTTTATATTAATAGAACAATAATGTCATTGTTAGCTAATGAATGTTTCCATGGTGACCAACGGCAACATGACAACGTTTCCATTGGTCCCTCTTCTTTAGAGAAGACCAGGAAGTGATGGATACACGGATCGTGTTCAAACCAATAAGCACGCAATGACTCTGAAGAATAATGATCACGCACCAAACACACATTCAGACTAAAGGAACCAGCTGTTTGGAGAATGAGAGAAGTAGAAAGTACAGGTATTTGAGTTCAACATGTAAGAAGTAGAAAGTACAGGTATTTGAGTTCAACATGTAAGAAGTAGAAAGTACAGGTATTTGAGTTCAACATGTAAGAAGTAGAAAGTACAGGTATTTGAGTTCAACATGTAAGAAGTAGAAAGTACAGGTATTTGAGTTCAACATGTAAGAAGTAGAAAGTTCAGGTATTTGAGTTCAACATGTAAGAAGTAGAAAGTACAGGTATTTGAGTTCAACATGTAAGAAGTAGAAAGTACAGGTATTTGGGTTCAACATGTGAGAAGTAGAAAGTACAGGTATTTGAGTTCAACATGTAAGAAGTAGAAAGTACAGGTATTTGGGTTCAACATGTAAGAAATAGAAAGTACAGGTATTTGAGTTCAACATGTAGAAGTAGAAAGTACAGGTATTTGGGTTCAACATGTGAGAAGTAGAAAGTACAGGTATTTGAGTTCAACATGAGAGAAGTAGAAAGTACAGGTATTTGAGTTCAACATGTAAGAAGTAGAAAGTACAGGTATTTGAGTTCAACATGTAAGAAGTAGAAAGTACAGGTATTTGAGTTCAACATGTAAGAAGTAGAAAGTACAGGTATTTGAGTTCAACATGTAAGAAGTAGAAAGTACAGGTATTTGAGTTCAACATCTAAGAAGTAGAAAGTTCAGGTATTTGAGTTCAACATGTAAGAAGTAGAAAGTACAGGTATTTGAGTTCAACATGTAAGAAGTAGAAAGTACAGGTATTTGGGTTCAACATGTGAGAAGTAGAAAGTACAGGTATTTGAGTTCAACATGTAAGAAGTAGAAAGTACAGGTATTTGGGTTCAACATGTAAGAAATAGAAAGTACAGGTATTTGAGTTCAACATGTAGAAGTAGAAAGTACAGGTATTTGGGTTCAACATGTGAGAAGTAGAAAGTACAGGTATTTGAGTTCAACATGTAAGAAGTAGAAAGTACAGGTATTTGGGTTCAACATGTAAGAAATAGAAAGTACAGGTATTTGAGTTCAACATGTAAGAAGTAGAAAGTACAGGTATTTGGGTTCAACATGTGAGAAGTAGAAAGTACAGGTATTTGAGTTCAACATGTAAGAAGTAGGAAGTACAGGTATTTGGGTTCAACATGTAAGAAGTAGAAAGTACAGGTATTTGTGTTCAACATGTGAGAAGTAGAAAGTACAGGTATTTGAGTTCAACATGTAAGAAGTAGAAAGTACAGGTATTTGAGTTCAACATGTAAGAAGTAGAAAGTACAGGTATTTGGGTTCAACATGTAAGAAGTATAAAGTACAGGTATTTGGGTTCAACATGTGAGAAGTAGAAAGTACAGGTATTTGAGTTCAACATGAGAGAAGTAGAAAGTACAGATATTTGAGTTCAACATGTAAGAAATAGAAAGTACAGGTATTTGGGTTCAACATGTAAGAAGTAGAAAGTACAGGTATTTGGGTTCAACATGTAAGAAGTAGAAAGTACAGGTATTTGGGTTCAACATGAAAGAAGTAGAAAGTACAGGTATTTGAGTTCAACATGTGAGAAGTAGAAAGTACAGGTATTTGGGTTCAACATGTAAGAAGTAGAAAGTACAGGTATTTGAGTTCAACATGTGAGAAGTAGAAAGTACAGGTATTTGAGTTCAACATGTAAGAAGTAGAAAGTACAGGTATTTGAGTTCAACATGAGAGAAGTAGAAAGTACAGGTATTTGTGTTCAACATGTAAGAAGTAGAAAGTACAGGTATTTGGGTTCAACATGAGAGAAGTAGAAAGTACAGGTATTTGGGTTCAACATGTAAGAAGTAGAAAGTACAGGTATTTGAGTTCAACATGTAAGAAGTAGAAAGTACAGGTATTTGTGTTCAACATGTAAGAAGTAGAAAGTACAGGTATTTGAGTTAAACATGTAAGAAGTAGAAAGTACAGGTATTTGAGTTCAACATGTAAGAAGTAGAAAGTACAGGTATTTGAGTTCAACATGTAAGAAGTAGAAAGTACAGTATTTGAGTTCAACATGTAAGAAGTAGAAAGTAAAGTATTTGAGTTCAACATGTAAGAAGTAGAAAGTACAGGTATTTGAGTTCAACATGTAAGAAGTAGAAAGTACAGGTATTTGAGTTCAACATGTAAGAAGTAGAAAGTACAGGTATTTGAGTTCAACATGTAAGAAGTAGAAAGTACAGGTATTTGAGTGCAACATGTAAGAAGTAGAAAGTACAGGTATTTGAGTTCAACATGTAAGAAGTAGAAAGTACAGGTATTTGAGTTCAACATGTAAGAAGTAGAAAGTGCAGGTATTAAGGAAGTAAAAGTAAAAAGTCGTCTAGTGGAGTAAACTGATACCATAGAAATGTACTAAAGTAGAGTAACGAAGTATTGTATTCCACTACTTCCCACATGAATGGAACATTGTACCTTTGAGAGACAAGAGGCTCCTAAATCCCACTCTGGAGCGGGGGGCTTGTTTCAGAGAAATGTTGAATAAAGATAATTTAGAAAATGGGCTCCAGCACAGTGCTGCGTCTGTTCCCTGCACACACTCGACTCCCCAAGGCTACTCGGCTCATGTTTGTTTTGATTTTGATCCCAGATTCTGAGTTTGGGGGGGATTTTAAGGGGGGCGGGTGGTGATGTTGGAGGACTTTAAGATGCATGGCAATGGTTAAAACAGATTGGAGTAAAAACAGTCCAACTAAAGTAGAAGGAGTCATGCTATACTGTAGCTGTAGGACTCTGTCCTTCTCTTTCTGTTTTTATGACACGTAGACGGTTGGAAGAGCTCGAGGATTCCTGTGGTTCACAAAGAAATCAGAAGAGCTGTGCAGATATGTGGAAATATGCCACCCGTAGCGCATAGAAACATGTATTTTTATTAAAGTGTCCCTATTCTGCTGATGTTCAGGTGTATATCAGTATGTAGTGTATCTACTTTAAAGAGTCCTCTCCTGCTGATGTTCAGGTGTATATCAGTATGCAGTGTATCTACTTTAAAGAGTCCTCTCCTGCTGATGTTCAGGTGTATATCAGTATGTAGTGTCTCTACTTTAAAGAGTCCTCTCCTGCTGATGTTCAGGTGTGTATCAGTATGTAGTGCCTCTACTTTAAAGAGTCCTTTCCTGCTGATGTTCAGGTGTGTATCAGTATGTAGTGTCTCTACTTTAAAGAGTCCTCTCCTGCTGATGTTCAGGTGTATATCAGTATGTAGTGTCTCTACTTTAAAGAGTCCTCTCCTGCTGATGTTCAGGTGTATATCAGTATGTAGTGTCTCTACTTTAAAGAGTCCTCTCCTGCTGATGTTCAGGTGTATATCAGTATGTAGTGTCTCTACTTTAAAGAGTCCTCTCCTGCTGATGTTCAGGTGTATATCAGTATGTAGTGTCTCTACTTTAAAGAGTCCTCTCCCTGCTGATGTTCAGGTGTATATCAGTATGTAGTGTCTCTACTTTAAAGAGTCCTCTCCTGCTGATGTTCAGGTGTATATCAGTATGCAGTGTATCTACTTTAAAGAGTCCTCTCCTGCTGATGTTCAGGTGTATATCAGTATGTAGTGTCTCTACTTTAAAGAGTCCTCTCCTGCTGATGTTCAGGTGTGTATCAGTATGTAGTGTCTCTACTTTAAAGAGTCCTCTCCTGCTGATGTTCAGGTGTATATCAGTATGTAGTGTCTCTACTTTAAAGAGTCCTCTCCTGCTGATGTTCAGGTGTATATCAGTATGTAGTGTCTCTACTTTAAAGAGTCCTCTCCTGCTGATGTTCAGGTGTATATCAGTATGTAGTGTCTCTACTTTAAAGAGTCCTCTCCTGCTGATGTTCAGGTGTATATCAGTATGTAGTGTCTCTACTTTAAAGAGTCCTCTCCTGCTGATGTTCAGGTGTATATCAGTATGTAGTGTCTCTACTTTAAAGAGTCCTCTCCTGCTGATGTTCAGGTGTGTATCAGTATGTAGTGCCTCTACTTTAAAGAGTCCTCTCCTGCTGATGTTCAGGTGTATATCAGTATGTAGTGTCTCTACTTTAAAGAGTCCTCTCCTGCTGATGTTCAGGTGTATATCAGTATGTAGTGTCTCTACTTTAAAGAGTCCTCTCCTGCTGATGTTCAGGTGTATATCAGTATGTAGTGTCTCTACTTTAAAGAGTCCTCTCCTGCTGATGTTCAGGTGTATATCAGTATGTAGTGTCTCTACTTTAAAGAGTCCTCTCCCTGCTGATGTTCAGGTGTATATCAGTATGTAGTGTCTCTACTTTAAAGAGTCCTCTCCTGCTGATGTTCAGGTGTATATCAGTATGTAGTGTCTCTACTTTAAAGAGTCCTCTCCTGCTGATGTTCAGGTGTATATCAGTATGCAGTGTATCTACTTTAAAGAGTCCTCTCCTGCTGATGTTCAGGTGTATATCAGTATGTAGTGTCTCTACTTTAAAGAGTCCTCTCCTGCTGATGTTCAGGTGTATATCAGTATGTAGTGACTCTACTTTAAAGAGTCCTCTCCTGCTGATGTTCAGGTGTATATCAGTATGTCGTGTCTCTACTTTAAAGAGTCCTCTCCTGCTGATGTTCAGGTGTATATCAGTATGTCGTGTCTCTACTTTAAAGAGTGCTCTCCTGCTGATGTTCAGGTGTATATCAGTATGTCGTGTCTCTACTTTAAAGAGTGCTCTCCTGCTGATGTTCAGGTGTGGGAGAGAAACACACAGAACACACTACAGGAAAGGGAGCCCCACAAAAGCAGAATAGGGCCTCTTTAAAATGCGTGTCCACTCTTACCTCCGAGTCTGACAGCAGGTCAGAATGGGTTTCTTGTTGTCCTGGAAACACTTCACATTTCCTCTCAGATTGTCAATTTTCCCGTCGCTGCACTTTTCGACGTGACTAGCATTCTCAGAGCAAGTGAACGCCTCACACCTCGGCTGAAAGCACTCTTTTACAACGTGTAAACACCGAAGTAAGTGTTGAACAATGGCTGCTTTCTTCTCGAGTCCTGTGCTCAGCTCACGCGTTCCAGTGACCGTCTCTCCGTCTTCCTCCTCTCAAAACAATGGTGGTTTTATTGCAACTCCAGCCTGACCTGAAGGTGGAATCCTGCTGTCTTTGCGCAATGACTAACTGTTAAAATTCCCCTCCAGGTTCCACCGACCTAATCCCTGAGATATCAGACGGGGGGCGGGGCTGCGCGCAGTGCTTACTTTGGACTCGCGTTGCTGCCTCGAGAAGGACTCGTTCGGACGATAATCTCTGCCCGTTGGCCTTTTAGACGGCGAGTCTTTAAAAGGCAATGTTTGAATGTTCGGTAAGTGAATTAGTAGCACAGCACTCAGAGGAAAAGATAAAGGAACTACTTTCTTGATCTCTATTTGGACAAATAACATCATTACACAGCTTTAACTCATAAACATTTTATTATATAACTCTCACACATGGAAGACATCACTCTGAAGACGAGAAACTGGAATCTCTAAATCAGCGTGCACAAAATCTGAACTACGCTTGAGTTGAGATGTGTGTAATAAGTGACCGTGGTTTACTGTACTGCATAGCATCGTAACATATATACACATTCTTCATATTCTAGCTTCATAATTTAACATTTAGAAACATTTCTGTAAAAACTTCATCAGAACAACACAGATTAGTTTTGACACAGTTTCAAGTGGCAAAGACACACATTGGCAGCTTCGTGAGGAGTGATCGAAACTAACGGATCTTAAGTTCCCTCTTTGCTAAACAGCTCATAGTGGACGAGTGAAAAACTGCTGTTCAAAACATACTAAATAAAAGCCTTGTGTGTGAACAAAGTCTCTCCTTCCTTCAGTCGGTGCATTCCTTCATAAAGCACCTTTCCTCCATGTTAACGTTGCTCTACATCAGCGGTGTCAAACTCAAGGCCCGGGGGCCACATCGCCCGCGACTCATTTCAGTGGCCCCACAAGAGCTTGCAAAGAATATAATATGTTTATTATACGGTCACACGCTACAGAAGCACGTTGCCCATAAACTACATGTCCCACAATGCATCTCAAATGTGACTTTTTTTCTCAGAATTTGCCTTTTTTTCTTCAAAATATGCATTTTTTCATAGAATTGCTTTTTCTCAGAATTAGATCTTTATTTCTAAATGTCACTTCTATTTCTTTTTTCTCCAGAATTTGGCTTTTCTTTTTAAATCATTTTGGGACATACGCACTGAAGAGACTTGCCCTAGACTTCCGCTTTCAGACGTAGTTAATTATGAAGGTATCACCCTGTCCGATGATAATCCAATGCAGAGGCAATGATGTAATATAATACATTATTTTATATATATGAAATATTTATATATGTATTTTTATATAGTCTTAAAGTTACAACCGGCCCTTTGAGTGCAGCCATAATGCTGATGTGGCCCGCGATGACATTGAGTTTGACCCCCCTGATCTACGTGAAGCCTCCAATCTCTCAGGCGTCTTTAACGAACATGTGTGGCACAACACCATTAACATACATTCAATCCATGTGTGAACATCTCTGACTTCTGCGCTCAGTCAACATGTCTCATTTCACCATTCTGTTGCTTTAATCAGATGCAATACGGCCTTGTGTTCGCTCCGGCAATCCTTAAGAAACATATGGCTGCTAATATCAATGATGTCCCTTATTGGCTGATCAGTTAGAGATATTGTTCGGGCGTTCAAATGTGAGAATATAGAGAAACTGTCCATTGAAGTTACTGAAAAGTCTTGTTTAGCCACATGTATCCTCTTTAAAGGTGGGGTAGGGTAAGTTTGAGAAACCGGCTCGAGATCGCTAGAATTTGAAAATACACAACCGGAGAAAATCTGCCCCTTCCTCACAGAGCCCCTCCCCCAACACACACGAACGCGCACATGACCAATGAGGGCACGAGGTAAGTTGTGCCCCGATGGAAGGCTGACAGGCAGGTCAGCAGTATCACGGCTTCTATAGATGATATTTTGTATGGATTTGTTGTCAAAGCACTTCAGATATTCACTGCTATCGGGATGTTAAGAGCATTCCATGGAATATAACAAAAAGTGTATCTCGAGCCGGTTTCTCAAACGTACCTACCCCACCTTTAAAGTGACGACAACCAGAGAAATGTCCATATGTATGAAGCTTACACTGCAGTGTCCGTCATTTTGTTGTGAAAAAATACCGTGAGCGATTCTGTTTCTATCGATCCACGTGTGTCTGCAGCTCTCATCCATAAAAGCACATTCTTTTATTGAATTAGATGAATGTGAAACCGCGTCTCACTCGGAGCCGGACCAACCCCAGGGCCTGGCCGGTTGCTGCGGTGTGAAAGCAGCCATAAAGTCACACGGGGGTCTTTTCGAGGCGTGAACGTGGGGAGGAGGAAGAAGAGGGGGTCTCAGGAAAAGTTCTATAAAACAATCTCACCTCGGGGGGAGGGGCTGCCTGAGAGGCACTCCAGCTAATTTCACTACTTGATCCTAAAACCCCTCTCCTTGTCCTCGGCCTGTCCCCACACATGTCTGAAGTGTGGAGGCCCCTGGCCGCGGAGAGCAAACAGGGACCGGACGGACCCCGTGTTTGTCTAAAGTCTTAATAACGCCACGCTCCGAGCCCCATAGCAACCAAACAAACAGGATCTGTTTAACGGCACTCAGACTTGGCAACACAGTCTGCCGCGGGTCACTTCCTCCTCCTCTCATCGTCTTGTCAACAGAGCAGGACTCCTGACTGACTGAGTGTGCTCACAAAACGTCAGATTGACTTTGCGAATCGGACAGTTGTGGAAAGCACACACACATCTCAGCCCTGCGACTAACATGGAAAAGAAAGGAGGGAAGAATATCTTCCTTCATCCACCGGTTGAGTCCTGCGGGAAAGTGCGTGTCACTTTCGAGCTGGACTCTTCAAGGCTCCCTAAAACTGAGATTATTTTGTCCTTTTTAAATCCGTTTTCTTAGTGATACCCGAGCAGGACTCTGAGAGGAAGGCTCCGAGGGGGACAGGATCTCCCTGTATCCCCCTTTGAGTCCTGCAAGCTCCCTCGAGCACAGATCAGTGTCCCCTTTAAATGTCCTCAGTACAGTGCCCGTGCCAGAGGAAGAACCAGGAGCAGAAGGAGGCTGGAGACCCCGCGTGACGCAGAATTATGATCCGCCTCCTCGTCCCTGTCAACCTTAGGGTCGTCGTCTTCATCCTCGAAGAAGTCGTCCACGTCCGGCTGGTCTGAAACGACGATGTGGTCTCCTATGGCGCAGAGCTGGCTCATGTTCTCCTTCACCACCTCACAGAACGGCCTCTCCACCCCGTCGCACACGCAGCGGTTCAGCAGCACGCCGTTCGGGATGAACAGCATCTGCTGGATGGTGGCTTTGCACTTGGACGAGCACTTCCGGCCGTTGAACAGCTGACCACAGTTCGATAAATAAGCGGTGATAGAGGTGCGGCACCGGCTGTCCTCCTCGCAGCGCTGCCTCGCCTCCGTGCACCCGATGCCCCCGCCGTCGCTCGGGTATCTCCTCGGCAAACACGGCTCGATGGTGCGTTTGGCCTTCACGCACTCCTGGTCGCGTGCACAGTCGCACGTCTCCAGATCCGGGCCGCTCCGAGTGTGGTTCAGCCGGATCAAAGCGTTGATGCAGTGGCTGGGACATTGTCTTCTCGTCCCCCGGATGTTCCCCTCACACGCCGCCAAGTACTGACTGTAGGCCAGGTCGCACGCGGGCTCTTCGTGGCACCGGAGCAGCGCCTGCCAGCAGATCAGCTGGGCGTCCAACAGCACCAGCACCCAGGGGAGGAGTGCCAGGAGACTGCACCAGCATCTCATGCTTGGGAGGAGGCTCTGGCTCGGGGAGAGTTCAGAATATGAATCATTAGAATAACTGTTTTGATTGGCTGTCAGTGTTTCTGTCCACTTCAACTGACTTGAAAGCTATTGTTCTTGGTGTGTCCCGGTGGATGTGCATGTAGCCGTGCTTTCTCCAGCAGCAGGACAATCCCTGAGTCTCCCTGAGCAGGTCATCCACACAGAGTGCACGTTATAAAGAACTGGTCCCAGGTCGTGCGTGTGTTTCCAGTCCTCCTCTCCACGCGCGGCTGCAGAACACGGCAACAGTTATTCCGGGAAGCATGTCCGTTCAGAAGTGGGAATAACAATCCAGACGGCAGCCCGTGTCCGCTCCACGGTGCGGGTCTGAGGTGGGTCTGAAACGTGCCAGCTATCCACAGTTCACTAGCGCGCAGTGATTATCCAAAGCCCGGCTTGTGAACTCATCTGTCCCGCCGTGTTCCCTCTCGAAACCTCTCCGCAGCTCCACAACTCGTGAACTCCATTCTTGTCTCGCGATGTTGTTGTGGTTTGTTTTAGTTGTACGCGCTTTCTGCCTGTCGCATGTTGTCCCGTTATATGTGCGTCTTTGTCCCTCTGCTCCGCTTCACGGTCCGCCGAGCATTTCCCCACAACACCCCTCCTCCTGTCGACAAAAAGAAAGAAACGTTTTCCTTCCCCCCTCTCTCTCTCTCTCTCGCACACACGCACACACGCACACACACTCTCTCTCTCTCCCTCATTTACAACCCTGTCCACCCATTGGTCGTCATTGAGGAGTCAGCCGTGGGACCCGTTTCCAGCAGATCCTCACGACCAGATAAAGTGCATGTGTCTTCGTGTCCCCGGGTCTGTGTGGTCCCCGCAGGCAGAGGTGGGACAAGTACTGCGAGGTGTCCCTGAAGCTAAAGTACAATACCTTTGAAATGCACTTTGTTACAAGTCAAAGTCCTGCATTCAAAACTGTACTTGAGTAAAACAAGTACTCAGATTGTGTACTTTAATACAAGTGGAAGTACTTAGATGTTGCACTTGAGTAAAAGTATAATTATTAAAATATTGTACTTGAGTAGAAGTACCAGACTGTAGGAATACTCCGTTACAAGTCAAAGTCCTGCATTCAAAACTGTGCTTGAGTAAAAATACAAAATTATCGGCATCATAATATACTTAAAAACAAAAAGTAAAAGTTGTCCTTATGCATATTGGCTATTTCAGAATCCTATATATATATATATATATATATATATATATATATATATTTGCTACTACTGATTATTCGTGTGTTTTTATCACAGCTAGGAAAGGTAGAAGATATGAATAACTTTATACGCTAAAAAATACATAAATAAAAGGTCAGAGTTTATTTAATAATTGATTTAGATGTATCAATAATAATCTAACCCTAGTCACTAACAGCTGCCAAAGAGGAGAAAGTACAATATTGGTTTCTAAATTGTAGAGGAGAAGTAACAATGAGCATACACTGATAATACCTCAACAGTGTGCTTAAGTACAGTACTTCCTTCGCTGCCTGGAGCAACACAAGGAAAAGGGGGAGGAGACGAGAGGGGGGGCTTGACGAGAGGGGGGGGCTTGACGAGAGGGGGGGGCTTGACGAGAGGGGGGGCTTGACGAGAGGGGGGGCTGACGAGGGGGGGCTTGACGAGAGAGGGGGGCTTGACGAGAGGGGGGCTTGACGAGAGGGGGGGCTTGACGAGAGGGGGGGGCTTGACGAGAGGGGGGCTTGACGAGAGGGGGGCTTGACGAGAGGGGGGGCTTGACGAGAGGGGGGGGCTTGACGAGAGGGGGGCTTGACGAGAGGGGGGGCTTGACGAGAGGGGGGGCTTGCATTCCTTTGCAAGAAGCTCACATCTGCATTTCACCCTCAGACGTTCCGCGCGGAAAAACAAATCTGTTCCCTTTTAGCCGCGAACAGAGCCGGGAAACCTCTGTGATGACTGCCTCTGCCTTCAGTTTGCTCTCACTAATTGTCCCCCCCACAACACACACACGCACGCACACACGCGCGCGCACACACACGCACACTCCCCCACCATGCCTCTCATTCTGCATGGGTTCTCTAAGCCCCGATTGACGGAGGAGAATGGGAGAGAATGGTATTTTCTGGACCGTTTCACCCCAATTGTGTGAGATTGGCCGGCAGGGTCCCGAGGCTGCAGCCTATCACCAGAGAGCGTTCCGGCATCAATGTACTTTTACAGCTATCCCCTTTCAGCCCGCACTTGAGAAGTACCAGCAGCCCGGCTCCTCTGCCTTTCACATGCTAAGTGCCTCCATTTGTCCCGGCGGCGTCGCCCCGGCTCCGCGAGTCCAGATGGACGCGGGTCTGAGGAGGGAGGGAGGATGCTCTGCAAACACATCTTTATCTAGTTCTGTATTTAAAACACGCCTTAGACAACAACATGTATACAAATACACACACACCTTATTGTAATATGTGATATAAATACCGATGGCTGAGGCTCTTCCGTCAGAGCAGCATAGCCCAGGAGCACGTGTTAAATAGTGTTATTACAAATTACATAATTATGCAATTACAAGATTATTAAGCGAAATATCGACGTGTACACTTTAAGGATTCATGTGTATAAAAACTATGTACACAGAGGTGGGAGAAGTACTCAGATCTTGTATTTTAGTAAAAGTAAAAGTACTCAGATCTTGTACTTGAGTAGAAGTATTCAGATCCTGTACTTGAGTAAAAGTAGAAGTACTACTCGGATCTTGTACTCGAGTAAAAGTAGAAGTACTCAGATCTTGTACTCGAGTAAAAGTAGAAGTACTCAGATCTTGTTCTTGAGTAAAAGTAGAATTACTCAGATCTTGTACTTGAGTAAAAGTAGAAGTACTCAGGTCTTGTACTTGAGTAAAAGGAGAAGTACTCAGATCTTGTACTTGAGTAAAAGTACAAGTACTCAGATCATGTACTTGAGTAAAAGTAGAAGTACTCAGATCTTGTTCTTGAGTAAAAGTAGAAGTACTACTCGGATCTTGTACTCGAGTAAAAGTAGAAGTACTCAGATCTTGTACTCGAGTAAAAGTAGAAGTACTCAGATCTTGTTCTTGAGTAAAAGTAGAATTACTCAGATCTTGTACTTGAGTAAAAGTAGAAGTACTCAGGTCTTGTACTTGAGTAAAAGGAGAAGTACTCAGATCTTGTACTTGAGTAAAAGTACAAGTACTCAGATCATGTACTTGAGTAAAAGTAGAAGTACTCAGATCTTGTTCTTGAGTAAAAGTAGAAGTACTCAGATCTTGTACTTTAGTAAAAGTAGAAGTACTCAGATCTTGTACTTGAGTAAAAGTAGAAGTACTCAGATCTGTACTTGAGTAGAAGTACCAATTTGTACTTGAGTAAAAGTAGAAGTACTCAGATCTTGTACTTGAGTAAAAGTAGAAGTACTCAGGTATTGTACTTGAGTAAAAGTAGAAGTACTCAGATCTTGTACTTGAGTAAAAGTAGAAGTACTCAGATCTTGTACTTGAGTAAAAGTAGAAGTACTCAGATCTTGTACTTGAGTAAAAGTAGAAGTACTCAGATCTTGTACTTGAGTAAAAGTAGAAGTACTCAGATCTTGTACTTGAGTAAAAGTAGAAGTACTCAGTCTTGCTGAGTAGAAGTACTCAGATTTGTACTTGAGTAAAAGTAGAAGTACTCAGATCTTGTACTTGAGTAAAAGTAGAAGTACTCAGATATTGTACTTGAGTAAAAGTAGAAGTACTCAGATATTGTACTTGAGTAAAAGTAGAAGTACTCAGATCTTGTACTTGAGTAAAAGTAGAAGTACTCAGGTATTGTACTTGAGTAAAAGGAGAAGTACTCAGATATTGCACTTGAGTAAAAGTACTCAGATCTTATACTTGAGTAAAAGTAGAAGTACTCAGATATTGTACTTTAGTAAAAGTACTCAGATCATGTACTTGAGTAGAAGTACTCAGATCTTGTACTTGAGTAAAAGTAGAAGTACTCGGATCTTGTACTTGAGTAAAAGTAGAAGTACTCAGATCTTGTACTTGAGTAAAAGTAGAAGTACTCAGATCTTGTACTCGAGTAAAAGTAGAAGTACTCAGATCTTGTACTCGAGTAAAAGTAGAAGTACTCAGATCTTGTACTTGAGTAAAAGTAGAAGTACTCAGATCTTGTACTTGAGTAAAAGTAGAAGTACTCAGGTCTTGTACTTGAGTAAAAGGAGAAGTACTCAGATCTTGTACTTGAGTAAAAGTACAAGTACTCAGATCATGTACTTGAGTAAAAGTAGAAGTACTCAGATCTTGTTCTTGAGTAAAAGTAGAAGTACTCAGATCTTGTACTCGAGTAAAAGTAGAAGTACTCAGATCTTGTACTCGAGTAAAAGTAGAAGTACTCAGATCTTGTACTTGAGTAAAAGTAGAATACTCAGATCTTGTACTTGAGTAAAAGTAGAAGTACTCAGATCTTGTACTTGAGTAAAAGGAGAAGTACTCAGATCTTGTACTTGAGTAAAAGTAGAAGTACTCAGATCATGTACTTGAGTAAAAGTAGAAGTACTCAGATCTTGTTCTTGAGTAAAAGTAGAAGTACTCAGATCTTGTACTTGAGTAAAAGTAGAAGTACTCAGATCTTGTACTTGAGTAAAAGTAGAAGTACTCAGATCTTGTACTTGAGTAAAAGTAGAAGTACTCAGTATTGTACTTGAGTAAAAGTAGAAGTACTCAGATCTTGTACTTGAGTAAAAGTAGAAGTACTCAGATCTTGTACTTGAGTAAAAGTAGAAGTACTCAGATCTTGTACTTGAGTAAAAGTAGAAGTACTCAGATCATGTACTTGAGTAAAGAAAGTACTCAGATCTTGTACTTGAGTAAAGTAGAAGTACTCAGATCTTGTACTTGAGTAAAAGTAGAAGTACTCAGTATTGTACTTGAGTAAAAGTAGAAGTACTCAGATCTTGTACTTGAGTAAAAGTAGAAGTACTCAGATATTGTACTTGAGTAAAAGTAGAAGTACTCAGATCTTGTACTTGAGTAAAAGTAGAAGTACTCAGATCTTGTACTTGAGTAAAAGTAGAAGTACTCAGGTATTGTACTTGAGTAAAAGTAGAAGTACTCAGATCTTGTACTTGAGTAAAAGTAGAAGTACTCAGATCTTGTACTTGAGTAAAAGTAGAAGTACTCAGATCTTGTACTTGAGTAAAAGTACTCAGATCATGTACTTGAGTAGAAGTACTCAGATCTTGTACTTGAGTAAAAGTAGAAGTACTCAGATCTTGTACTTGAGTAAAAGTAGAAGTACTCAGATCTTGTACTTGAGTAAAAGTAGAAGTACTCAGATCTTGTACTTGAGTAAAAGTAGAAGTACTCAGATCTTGTACTTGAGTAAAAGTAGAAGTACTCAGATCTTGTACTTGAGTAAAAGTAGAAGTACTCAGATCTTGTACTTGAGTAAAAGTAGAAGTACTCAGATCTTGTACTTGAGTAAAAGTAGAAGTACTCAGATCTTGTGCTTGAGTAAAAGTAGAAGTACTCAGATCTTGTACTTGAGTAAAAGTAGAAGTACTCAGATATTGTACTTGAGTAAAAGTAGAAGTACTCAGATGTTGTACTTGAGTAAAAGTAGAAGTACTCAGGTATTGTACTTGAGTAAAAGAGAAGTACTCAGATCTTGTACTTGAGTAAAAGTAGAAGTACTCAGATCTTGTACTTGAGTAAAAGTAGAAGTACTCAGATCATGTACTTGAGTAGAAGTACTCAGATCTTGTACTTGAGTAAAAGTAGAAGTACTCAGATCTTGTACTTGAGTAAAAGTAGAAGTACTCAGATCTTGTACTTGAGTAAAAGTAGAAGTACTCAGATCTTGTACTTGAGTAAAAGTAGAAGTACCAGAGTGTAGGAATACTCTGTTACAGTAAAAGTATTCAAAATGTTCCTCAAGTGAAAGTAGAAAGTATTCTCATCTAAATATAGTAAAGACAGTGAAAGTAGTCGTTGTGCAGATTGGTCCATTTCAGAATAATATATATGATGTGTTTTATAATGATTGATCATGAAAGTGTTCTCAGAGCTGGTGGAGGTGCAGCTAGTCTGAAGTACTTTGTAGACTGCAGGGTAGCTGGTGGAGGTGCAGCTAGTCTGAAGTACTTTGTAGACTGCAGGGTAGCTGGTGGAGGTGCAGCTAGTCTGAAGTACTTTGTAGACTGCAGGGTAGCTGGTGGAGGAGCAGCTAGTCTGAAGTACTTTGTAGACTGCAGGGTAGCTGGTGGAGGTGCAGCTAGTCTGAAGTACTTTGTAGACTGCAGGGTAGCTGGTGGAGGTGCAGCTAGTCTGAAGTACTTTGTAGACTGCAGGGTAGCTGGTGGAGGTGCAGCTAGTCTGAAGTACTTTGTAGACTGCAGGGTAGCTGGTGAAGGTGCAGCTAGTCTGAAGTACTTTGTAGACTGCAGGGTAGCTGGTGGAGGTGCAGCTAGTCTGAAGTACTTTGTAGACTGCAGGGTAGCTGGTGGAGGTGCAGCTAGTCTGAAGTACTTTGTAGACTGCAGGGTAGCTGGTGGAGGTGCAGCTAGTCTGAAGTACTTTGTAGACTGCAGGGTAGCTGGTGAAGGTGCAGCTAGTCTGAAGTACTTTGTAGACTGCAGGGTAGCTGGTGGAGGTGCAGCTAGTCTGAAGTACTTTGTAGACTGCAGGGTAGCTGGTGGAGGTGCAGCTAGTCTGAAGTACTTTGTAGACAGCAGGGTAGCTTGATAAAGTCTCATTGAGTGCACATACAAGTATGCATAAATTACATACATATGTATTTGTTTTGTAAACTCAGTGGATGTGGATTCTTGGACTCTTGCAGAACCTCCGCCCCAGGACAAGGATGCTGTTTGAGTATAACATGTTTTAACCGTCTGTATCGGCAGCCTCTCTCCTGGATGCTGTGGAGCTGTGAGCGTTGTCTCCACCTGGCGTTCTAGGTGCTAACAGAAGACTGACGTCTCACCGAAGAATCACACCAACAGGAGATGTTATCCTAAAAATCAATTTATTGCATTTAAACTCAAGGAAATCGCTGAATGATAGAAACACTGTCGAACAAAGAACGAGACGAAACAACGTCATGGCAGCCATTTCCTGAAAAATCATTTCCACAGGATGACAACACAGAAAAACACACTTGTATATTATAATTATTATTATTGAATTATTGAATCACACACTCATACAAAGTATCTTCTTTATGGCTTCTGTTCCACCTGTTTGTCTCGAGATCAGACATGGCAGTAGCTCTATATTAAAAAAGGACTTATTGCATCTTCTCCTCCGCATTACATCATCTACATGTTATGAATATATATCACATGACAACAACCACGTGTTTAGTGTGTGACCGCTTTCACGCGCAGTCGTGAGGAAACTCCCTAAGAGCGCAGACATGAAATCAAAGCAGAGGTGGACAGGTGCAAACGGCCCACAACACTTTCAGGAGAAACGATGCAGATATAGATCCTCATGAAGAAACGTCCAGAAACCTGAGGAAGCATGCGCAGCGTTTACTGAAAGCTGCAGAAACCGAACGCCGCAAGAAGCTCCAAACACAACGGAGACCAGGGGACACTAAAGAGTGACGCACACAGCTGCGAGACCAGGGGACACTAAAGAGTGATGCTCACAGCTGGAGACCAGGGGACACTAAAGAGTGACGCACACAGCTGCGAGACCAGGGGACACTAAAGAGTGACGCACACAGCTGGGAGACCAGGGGACACTAAAGAGTGACGCACACAGCTGGGAGACCAGGGGACACTAAAGAGCGACGCACACAGCTGGGAGACCAGGGGACACTAAAGAGTGACGCACACAGCTGCGAGACCAGGGGACACTAAAGAGTGACGCACACAGCTGCGAGACCAGGGGACACTAAAGAGTGACGCACACAGCTGCGAGACCAGGGGACACTAAAGAGTGACGCACACAGCTGGAGACCAGGGGACACTAAAGAGTGACGCACACAGCTGCGAGACCAGGGGACACTAAAGAGTGACGCACACAGCTGCGAGACCAGGGGACACTAAAGAGTGACGCACACAGCTGGGAGACCAGGGGACACTAAAGAGTGACGCACACAGCTGCGAGACCAGGGGACACTAAAGAGTGACGCACACAGCTGCGAGACCAGGGGACACTAAAGAGTGACGCACACAGCTGCGAGACCAGGGGACACTAAAGAGTGACACACACAGCTGGAGACCAGGGGACACTAAAGAGTGACGCACACAGCTGGGAGACCAGGGGACACTAAAGAGTGACGCACACAGCTGCGAGACCAGGGGACACTAAAGAGTGACGCACACAGCTGCGAGACCAGGGGACACTAAAGAGTGACGCACACAGCTGCGAGACCAGGGGACACTAAAGAGTGACGCACACAGCTGCGAGACCAGGGGACACTAAAGAGTGACGCACACAGCTGGGAGACCAGGGGACACTAAAGAGCGACGCACACATCTGGGAGACCAGGGGACACTAAAGAGTGATGCTCACAGCTGGGAGACCAGGGGACACTAAAGAGCGACGCACACATCTGGGAGACCAGGGGACACTAAAGAGTGACGCACACATCTGGGAGACCAGGGGACACTAAAGAGTGACGCACACAGCTGGAGACCAGGGGACACTAAAGAGTGACGCACACAGCTGGAGACCAGGGGACTCTGTATTTGCATCGTTTCTGAAGCTGCAGCTGTTTCTCCGGATGGATCGCTGTGGCGTGTTGGCACCTGTCGGCCACGGAACCATCGGCTAAATCAAACCTGATGTTTCCCTGGATGTAACGCAACGCGCGCCTCTCAACGTACCCACACTTCTGCTCATATTTGTCGATAAAACAAGTCACAGTTACACGGAGACACCACTTGACGTTTCACATCGGCTAAACGACACGAATCCACCGGCACAAAACGGCACCACCAGGGGTCATGAGATGGAGGACGGCACGTGATGAAACGGAGCGAAGAACGGCCCGCTGTTGACGGTAATAATAATATTAGCAGCTACGCGTTACACAACATACATATTCATTGATTTATACTCACACCACATTAACACAGACATATGTGTGCCATTTCCTTTCAACGAAGGCTTTGGCGTACGACTCGGAAAGCATGTACATGTCTCTCATCTGAGCAGCTTTTAACCTCCGCACACAAACGGATGCTTCCGCTATAGTTGAAGCTAGGTTACATTTGGCAGTTATTGAACTTCCTACACATAGCGCACCTTCTCTCACACACGTGTGTTGCTCTGGATGAAACTAGAAGAGACAAACACGAAGGCCCGTCTGCGTAATAAGTAGCTTACAGATGTTGGAGCTTTAAAGAGGACAACCTTGTACGGACGTCCAAGGCACGCTGAAGTACTTAAAAGCTATTTAAAAAAACGATATGTCAGATATGTCGAGGAAAAGACTTTAAACTAAGATTAATGCGGCTCACTGGAGCGTTGATCAGGGCACCGGGGGGCCAACGTTAATAAGCTACTTACGGTATGGCAAAAACCTGCTTCATGTGTTGCTTTTAGTGAATATTGATGTTGTGCTTCTGTACGTGGAATATAAACTACCCACTCATGGCTCGGTCGTGGTATCTACCTTAAATAAATAAGGACATTTCCCAAAACACGCATATGGCCTCCAAACATGAGCTTATTTTTTCCCTTGTGTTCTTGCAGCTTGTCGAAGGTGCAAGTGTTCATGGGAGCGAGGATAACACACACACACACACACACACACACACACACACACACAGATTCCTATTGCGTCACGTGAGGCATGTTAGGGGAATCAGGGAGCAAAGGATTTAATACGTAGATCAGGGGGGTCAAACTCAATTTCATCGAGGGCCACCTCAGCATTATGGTTGCACTCAAAGGGCCGGTTGTGGCTTTAAGACTTTATAAATATACATATTTAATATATATAAAATAATGTATTATAATACATAACTTCCTCTGCATTGGATTATTACCGGATAGGGTAATAACTTAGTAATTAACTACGTCTGAAAGCAGAAGTCCAGGGCAAATAATTGCAAGTCTCTTCAGTGCGCATGTCACAAAACAAGATGCATTGTGGGACATGTAGTTTATGGACAACGTGCTCCTGTAAAGTGGCGTGTAACCGTATAATAAACTTATTATATTCTTTGTATGCTCTTGCGGGGCCATTGAATAAGTCGCGGGCGGATTTGGCCCCCGGGCCTTGAGTTTGACACCCCTGAATGAATATTTCTCAGAGGTGGAGCTGCTCGAAAGGTGGACAGGATGAATCTAAATGAGAAGAGCCAAATAGTCAGTCTTTCTGAGGGCAAGTTTCAAGCTGCAGGTCAACAGGAAAGCTAACAAAACTAGCCTACCTCAAAGACGCTACGGTAAGACTAGATCGAGGTTTCATAATCTTTACTTTGTATTCTCTGCCGGGCGTCTAACTCACTTTGCACGGATAGAGAAACGAGCTGTCAGGTTTCAATTAAAATGAGGATGACACTGCTAACTTATCTGAGGGTATAAGCTAACTGAACTAGCCTAGCTCGAAGACGCTATGGCAAGAATTGAGTTACAGTTGTGATATTTCATCATCTTTCTTGCCTAAAGGTCCTCCGTCTTAATTCACAGTGCAGTTCAAATAAAAATGTGGATGGCATTACTAACTTAGCTGAAGTTAAACAGGAGAGCTAGCATAACTAGCTAGCTCACCTCAACGACGCGTAGCAAGAGTGCCTTTCCCGTTAGTCGGACAAGCTCCACATTTGACCATCTTTTCTTTCTTTTTTCTGCAGGTGTCTAACTCACTTTGCACGGATAGAAAAATCTACCTTTCTCAGAGCAAGTCTAAATAAAAACGAGGGGGACATTGCTGTCTTAGCTGAAGGCAAACAGGGAAGCTAACTGAACTAGCTTACCTCAGAGAAGTTATGGTAAGAATGCATGTTTGTTTCCCGTCAGTCAGACAGGCTCCAGATATTCACATATTTTACTTTCTTGTCTGCTGGGATTTTACTAACTTTGCGAAGCCAGACAATCTACCGTTCACAGTGCACGTTTAGATAAAAATAAGGATAACATTAACTCGGCTGAAGGTCAACGGGAAAGCTAAGCTACCTCAAAGATGCTATGGTAAGAATCCATTATCTTTCCTTTTGACAGGGCGTCTAACTCCATTATCTTTCCTTTTGACAAGGCGTCTAACTCCATTATCTTTCCTTTTGACAGGGCGTCTAACTCTATTATCTTTCCTTTTGACAGGGCGTCTAACTCCATTATCTTTCCTTTTGACAGGGCGTCTAACTCTATTATCTTTCCTTTTGACAGGGCGTCTAACTCCATTATCTTTCCTTTTGACAGGGCGTCTAACTCCATTATCTTTCCTTTTGACAGGGCGTCTAACTCTATTATCTTTCCTTTTGACAGGGCGTCTAACTCCATTATCTTTCCTTTTGACAGGGCGTCTAACTAACTTTGCACAGCGAGGAAATCTACCTCTCAGAGTGAAATGTTCAATACAAATTTGACTGAAAGCTAACTGAACTAGCTCGACTTTTGACTTCAAGGCTAGCTCCAGATTACACCATGTTTTTGTTATCTTTCCTGCAGGGACCGTGTCTAATTTGCGCAGCTAGAAAAACGTGTATTATTACGTGGCTCGGCTCCACTAAAGCAACGAGACGATGTCCACCCTGCACAGCAGCTCTGCCTCTGAGAGGTGTGTGTACGAGTACAGCTCTGATCCTCCGGGCCTGATCACATGAGGCTGCAGCTCTCCGTCTGCTTTTTGAGGTCTTCCAGCGTGGCCTGGGCTTTGTCCTTCAGCTGGTCCATGTCCACGTTCTGGATGCTGGAAAGATGGCCGAACACCGACTGCTTGCTGGCTTCTTCCTGGCCGTCCTCTGCAATCATCTTGGCGAGTTCCGTGGGCAAAACCACGTCGTCGCCCGCCTGCTGGATCTGAGTCTCGTCCGTCTCGTTCTGAGGGACAAAAGTGGGGTTGAAGGTCACCTATTATGCAAAGTACACTTCTTCATGTCTCTTCTATATCAACATGTGTCCCCTCTTCTTCATGTCTCTTCTACATCAACACGTGTCCCCTCTTCTTCATGTCTCTTCTATATCAACATGTGTCCCCTCTTCTTCATGTCTCTTCTACATCAACATGTGTCCCCTCTTCTCCATGTCTCTTCTACATCAACATGTGTCCCCTCTTCTTCATGTCTCTTCTACATCAACATGTGTCCCCTCTTCTCCATGTCTCTTCTACATCAACATGTGTCCCCTCTTCTTCATGTCTCTTCTACATCAACATGTGTCCCCTCTTCTTCATGTCTCTTCTACATCAACATGTGTCCCCTCTTCTCCATGTCTCTTCTACATCAACATGTGTCCCCTCTTCCTCATGTCTCTTCTACATCAACATGTGTCCCCTCTTCTTCATGTCTCTTCTACATCAACATTTGTCCCCTCTTCTTCATGTCTCTTCTACATCAACATGTGTCCCCTCTTCTTCATGTCTCTTCTACATCAACATGTGTCCCCTCTTCTTCATGTCTCTTCTACATCAACATGTGTCCCCTCTTCTTCATGTCTCCTCTACATCAACATGTGTCCCCTCTTCTCCATGTCTCTTCTACATCAACATGTGTCCCCTCTTCCTCATGTCTCTTCTACATCAACATGTGTCCCCTCTTCTCCATGTCTCTTCTACATCAACATGTGTCCCCTCTTCTTCATGTCTCCTCTACATCAACATGTGTCCCCTCCTTACTTTCATCGAAAGTAACAGACAGAGAATCAGCACTTTGGAAACAGGGCTGAAACAGAGGGGATTATGGGTAATGCTGCAATGATCTGTTTGGAGTTTCAGCCAATCAGAGACAGGCTCTGTATATACCTGAGAGCTGTGATATGTTGATGAAAAACAGTATGATAGGGGACCTTTAAGTTACTAAGTACATTTACTCTAGTACTGAATGTAGGTACACTTTTTGTGTATATCCATGTCAGACTAGCTGCACCTCCACCAGCTACCCTGCAGTCTACAAAGTACTTCAGACTAGCTGCACCTCCACCAGCTACCCTGCAGTCTACAAAGTACTTCAGACTAGCTGCACCTCCACCAGCTACCCTGCAGTCTACAAAGTACTTCAGACTAGCTGCACCTCCACCAGCTACCCTGCAGTCTACAAAGTACTTCAGACTAGCTGCACCTCCACCAGCTACCCTGCAGTCTACAAAGTACTTCAGACTAGCTGCACCTCCACCAGCTACCCTGCAGTCTACAAAGTACTTCAGACTAGCTGCACCTCCACCAGCTACCCTGCAGTCTACAAAGTACTTCAGACTAGCTGCACCTCCACCAGCTACCCTGCAGTCTACAAAGTACTTCAGACTAGCTGCACCTCCACCAGCTACCCTGCAGTCTACAAAGTACTTCAGACTAGCTGCACCTCCACCAGCTACCCTGCAGTCTACAAAGTACTTCAGACTAGCTGCTCCTCCACCAGCTACCCTGCAGTCTACAAAGTACTTCAGACTAGCTGCACCTCCACCAGCTACCCTGCAGTCTACAAAGTACTTCAGACTAGCTGCTCCTCCACCAGCTACCCTGCAGTCTACAAAGTACTTCAGACTAGCTGCTCCTCCACCAGCTACCCTGCAGTCTACAAAGTACTTCAGACTAGCTGCTCCTCCACCAGCTACCCTGCAGTCTACAAAGTACTTCAGACTAGCTGCACCTCCACCAGCTACCCTGCAGTCTACAAAGTACTTCAGACTAGCTGCACCTCCACCAGCTACCCTGCAGTCTACAAAGTACTTCAGACTAGCTGCACCTCCACCAGCTACCCTGCAGTCTACAAAGTACTTCAGACTAGCTGCACCTCCACCAGCTACCCTGCAGTCTACAAAGTACTTCAGACTAGCTGCACCTCCACCAGCTACCCTGCAGTCTACAAAGTACTTCAGACTAGCTGCACCTCCACCAGCTACCCTGCAGTCTACAAAGTACTTCAGACTAGCTGCACCTCCACCAGCTACCCTGCAGTCTACAAAGTACTTCAGACTAGCTGCACCTCACTCAGCTACTTCACCAGCTACCCTGCAGTCTACAAAGTACTTCAGACTAGCTGCACCTCCACCAGCTACCCTGCAGTCTACAAAGTACTTCAGACTAGCTGCACCTCCACCAGCTACCCTGCAGTCTACAAAGTACTTCAGACTAGCTGCTCCTCCACCAGCTCTGAGAACACTTTCATGATCAATCTTTATAAAACATATCATATATATTATTCTGAAATGGACCAATCTGCACAACGACTACTTTCACTGTCATTACTATATTTAGATGAGAATACTTTCTACTTTCACTTGAGGAACATTTTGAATGAGGACTTTTGACTGTGACAGAGTATTCCTACACTCTGGTACTTCTACTTTTACTCAAGTACAAGATCTGAGTACTTCTACTTTTACTCAAGTACAAGATCTGAGTACTTCTACTTTTACTCAAGTACAAGATCTGAGTACTTCTACTTTTACTCAAGTACAATATCTGAGTACTTCTACTTTTACTCAAGTACAAGATCTGAGTACTTCTACTTTTACTCAATACAAGATCTGAGTACTTCTACTTTTACTCAAGTACAATATCTGAGTACTTCTACTTGTACTCAAATACAAGATCTGAGTACTTCTACTTTTACTAAAGTACAAGATCTGAGTACTTCTACTTTTACTCAAGTACAATATCTGAGTACTTCTACTTTACTCAAGTACAAGATCTGAGTACTTCTACTTTTACTCAAGTACAAGATCTGAGTACTTCTACTTTTACTCAAGTACAATATCTGAGTACTTCTACTTTTACTCAAGTACAAGATCTGAGTACTTCTACTTTTACTCAACAAGATCTGAGTACTTCTACTTTTACTCAAGTACAATATCTGAGTACTTCTACTTTTACTCAAGTACAAGATCTGAGTACTTCTACTTTTACTAAAGTACACGATCTGAGTACTTCTACTTTTACTCAAGTACAATATCTGAGTACTTCTACTTTACTCAAGTACAAGATCTGAGTACTTCTACTTTTACTCAAGTACAAGATCTGAGTACTTCTACTTTTACTCAAGTACAAGATCTGAGTACTTCTACTTTTACTCAAGTACAAGATCTGAGTACTTCTACTTTTACTCAAGTACAATATCTGAGTATATCATATCTCCTTTTACTCAAGTACAATATCTGAGTACTTCTACTTTTACTCATGTACAAGATCTGAGTACTTCTACTTTTACTCAAGTACAAGATCTGAGTACTTCTACTTTTACTCAAGTACAATACTGAGTACTTTACTTTTACTCAAGTACAAGACCTGAGTACTTCTACTTTTACTCAAGTACAAATCTGAGTACTTATACTTTTACTCAAGTACAAGATCTGAGTACTTCTACTTTTACTCATGTACAAGATCTGAGTACTTCTACTTTTACTCAAGTACAAGATCTGAGTACTTCTACTTTTACTCAAGATACTGAGTACTTCTACTTTTACTCAAGTACAAGATCTGAGTACTTCTACTTTTACTCAATACAAGATCTGAGTACTTCTACTTTTACTCATGTACAAGATCTGAGTACTTCTACTTTTACTCAACAAGATCTGAGTACTTCTACTTTTACTCAAGTACAAGATCTGAGTACTTCTACTTTTACTCAAGTACAATATCTGAGTACTTCTACTTTTACTCAACAAGATCTGAGTACTTCTACTTTTACTCAAGTACAAGATCTGAGTACTTCTACTTTTACTCAGACAAGATCTGAGTACTTCTACTTTTACTCAAGTACAATATCTGAGTACTTCTACTTTTACTCAAGTACAAGATCTGAGTACTTCTACTTTTACTCAAGAACAAGATCTGAGTACTTCTACTTTTACTCAAGTACAACATCTGATTCTTCCAACTATCACAGATGTAAGTATTACTTTGCATACTGCCGTTCAGCCCAATGAGTAAAAGCCTCACTAGCATATTCAAATAATGTATTTATTGATTATAGTTTATTTTGTTAATGAGCAAATGCTGAATAACCGAGGTTGTGATATAAATGTAATGGAGTAAATACAAAATAATAATATCTGCCTCTGAAATGTGGTGTAGAAATATATTGGAAAATGGAAGTAATCAAAGTACAAGTACCTCAAAGTTGTACTAAATTACGTGAGTTACATTACTTTCGCCACTGGTTGTACACATGCATTGATCTCGATGCATTATTCAAGCTTTGTCTTTGCATTATCCGAGCAGGACGTATTCACCTTTGGTAGTCGGTACTTATCCCGGAAGTGACTTCTGACCGTGGCCCTCTCGGCTTTCTTCTGGGCGAAATTGGCTTCTCGTTCCTGTCTGCAAGAAAGGACGAACAAATGTGTTTATCGGCAGATTTTCTCCAAACGCTGAATCAAGAGACACTTTTGAATCAGCTGTGCGTGCTCTCACCAATCACCCCTTACATGAGCAACCACACCAACTGAACATCTAACATTAATAATCGCCATGCGGGCAGCTTGGCTTTCAGAGCCGGACTCTGCCTGGGTGAATTGCTGCTTAAATAAAACAGTACAAAAGTGATTTAAATAGAAACATTTGAGAAACTGAAAATCAGAAAGACGAAACAAAGAAACTCTATAAAAGATAAAGAAAATGCAGTTCAAATAATGACTTATTATCGTGAACAGATATTTGCAGTATATCTCAATTTAACCTGTTAAGCCTCGAGCCTTTTTTTCAGGTCTCAGGCTCGAAAAGGACATGCCCAGAACAAATGACCATATCTTCCCTTCTAAAAGGGTTACATTAATAATCTTTCCTCTCAAAGTAATGATGGACCCGTGAGTTGGATGTAGACCGGTCAGAATCATCTAGATGTTTTTTATTTGAAAGAAAATTCAGATTGAACATAGTCAAAAACTGTACATTATAGTGTCCGTCTAAAAGATATGTTGTACTTATAGTGAAAACTACCCTTGGATGATGGGTTAGTAAAAGCTTAGATCCAAACTATAACATATAATAAGTACCCTGTATCAAGATTGATGCAAAACAAGTGACATTTGACCTTCTTAGAGAGGTTTATCAAAAAGACTCCATCTCTGAGGTGATTTGGGTGGAAATGGCTGTTTTTACCGTTTCTCTCGATTTTGGTGATTGAAATCTCTTTATGACGGCTAGAGCCAATAGAATCGAAGGGGGATTTCCACATACACACACATGTTAACAAAAAAAGGTGGGGGCTTTGCGCGAGAGCGAACCTATCTCTCGTTCTGACATCTGGAAACGGAAAAGCAGGTTTATTGCTTATGGATTATCAGAAATCATTTCAAAGTGACACATGTGACATTGGATTGACCTATGGATTAACTTCAGCAGCGTTTTCATCGTTTTAATGCCATTGAAGACCAGTTTTGACCAGACTACGACAAAGGTGAGCCATTTTGCCGTTTTTAGCTACCTAGCGCCACATGTTTTGATGTCTGTTTTTGTTAATATCTTATCATGGAGTAATGATGTAGGTACAGATCGATTCTGTCTTCTCCCGATCAGATCGATGTGTTGGACGTGCAGCTACGATAAGTAATAAGGGTGTTATGAGCAGTGGCGGCCGGCCCATAGGGGCGATAGGGGCGCCGCCCCACCTCTTGCCAGATACAAAAAATATATATTTTATATTTTAATTTGTAATGAACAAGGTAAATATCATACAATTAGTATCACAAAAATGTATAATCTACAATACAATCTCGTTTAAAATTGTGTTACAATGTCTAAAGTTACTGATAAGTCACCTGTTTCCTGCCTGGCCTTGCCCATGGCATTAGTTTATCATTACGGGGCGGAGCCCCCGAGCGAAACAGCAGCAACCAGCACGTTGCAAAAGTCTCAATAGTAAACTGTGCCGCCGAAACATAATTTCAGCCAATCAGCGCCGTCAAATATTTTGGTCCCGTGGGCGCTCACGTTGGCGCCCATGTTGGCGCCCATGTTGGCGCCCATGTTGCGTACGTGCGTTGACGTGAGGAGTTGTTTTTTAGACTCGTGAGTAACCAAGGTGACGCAGTATTTGGATGAGAATGGTGTGCAGGTGGAGTCGCCGGAACCTCGGTCCGCCCAAGAGCTACTCTCCAATCCTTTTGAAAGGAGAAGTTTGGGAGATAAATTGATACTTAAAGACCTTGGACCAGACCAACCCGATTTGTATATATCACAGCAAGCTCGTGAAAAAGACAAAACGTATCAACAAGGCTTCTTACATGGCGAGCTGGATGCAAACAGGTAAATGCTATCTTTTGTTTCACATGCTTGCTCTTCAAACAGCCGGGGACAGATACGATCTGTTCAGAAACGAGACAAAAGTTAAACAAGTACAAACCACAGACGGCCTGTGTCATGGAGAATACAGTCGCTGGTTTATTTATGTCTGTATAGGCCGTTGTTGTGAGTGTGGACGTTAGCGTTAGCTTAGCCAAGCTCCATTCAGGGAACAAGCATTCTAAAGGGTGTTTCTCTGCCGTCTGTCTGCAGACTTGTCAAAGCATTAATTCATGGTTTTTACTAACCGGTATCAGTATGTTGTTACGTCGGCATCATTTAGAAACGTGTATTACAATTTAATCACGGTAAAATATGTTCATGTAGCTGTAGCTCCCGAGCCAGCGCGTCTTGTTTGAATGATGCGAGTAAACACAGCTGACAGCTGCGGTGAAACTCGAGCTAGAGCGATGCGATGGGAGCGCTTAGAGCGAAGCGAATATTCGCATCGCGTCCGGTCTGAACGCAGCATTAAAGCGAGCTCCGCGCTGCACTGGAAACGCGCCATTACATCACCAGAAGTCCTCATTTAAGGGGTCATTTCTCCCAAAAAAAAATGTTACTCACTCTATCAGCAGCCCCACCAAAAATATTTTCCACCAGCCGCCACTGGTTATGAGTGAGTTTCTGTGCAAAACGGCGTTAGCATTTTTTCGCTCGTGGCTAATTCATAGGCTCAGTGCTAGCTTTGTGGGTTTAAAAAAGAAAAGAAAGACCAGTGAGCTCAGTTTCTTCCCGTTACATGGATATAAAACATTCATCGTTCAGTGAATATTAAGATGCCCTCAGACGCTGTCTCCTGCAGATGACGCGTTTTCCCCTCGGTGTCGGGGGGGGCGGTGTAGAAGAGGTTAAAATGGAAAAACTGTGCCGTTTTAAAAGTGGTAGTTTTGTGCAGAAATGTGGTACGAGTAGGTAAGGTCATAAAGGTCAGGCATCATCAAATAAAGGGTGAAATTGATATGAGAACTAACTAACTGTACTTATGTATTGATGACTTCATATATCCTAGACGGTACTAGGTTAGTTGAAAGCAATAATATTAAGTTGAACCTATTAAAACTTAATATTATTGCTTATAACAAACCTAATACAGTTGATGTGAAATCATTTAATTAAAGTCAATGTTTCAGTTTTTCAGTGCAATAAAGGCCCGGACACACCAAGCTGACACCAAAGAACTGACTCAGACGGACCCCGACTGTTGCGCCGCCTCACGCCTCTGCGTCTCGGCCACTTCGCACTGGAACACACCAAGACTTCAGCCGACGGCCAAGAAGCACGTACGAACTGCGCATGCGTGAGTGGCAATAACTCTCCTTACCAGCAGGTGGCGGTAGTGTGTATTCGTCATCATTCAAAAGAGGCAACCGGAAGACAGACTGCGTGATAACCGAGAGAAGAAGAACAGACTGCGTGATATAAACAAACAACAAAGAGCGTTCCATGTTCCCTCTCCAGCGAGGAGCTCACGGGGCTTTCCCGAACCTGAGTCGAGAGCTGGAGTTCAATGAAATCTCAGGTTTGCCTTCTTAATCGTTTGTTTGGGTCCCTCACTTCCGTTTCTCTTCTCATGCACTGATTCGCTAGCTGAACAGCCAGAGTGATTTATTTTTCCGACTGCCGTTTTCCTCCGAAAAGGCGTCGGCACGGCTGAAAAGACACGACGGTGCGGGACACAACAATCTGAGTCGGGCGTGTCGGCGCTTATCGTCGGCCTGACACCCAACGGCGGCCAGAATCGGCTTGGTGTGTCCGGGCCTTAAGTCTCCTGTGTTGACTTGGATGTTACCACGTCTCCTCTTAACTACTACATGGAGGGGACATGGAGGGGACATGGATGGAACATAGAGGAAACATGGAGGGGACATGGAGGGGACATGGAGGGAACATGGAGGGGACATGGAGGGGACATGGAGGGAACATGGAGGGGACATGGAGGGGACATGGAGGAGACATGGAGGGAACATGGAGGGGACATGGAGGAGATATGGAGGGAACATGGAGACATGGAGGGAACATGGAGGGGACATGGAGGAGACATGGAGGAGACATGGAGGGAACATGGAGGAGACATGGAGGGAACATGGAGAAGACATGGAGGAGACATGGAGGAGACATGGAGGGAACATGGAGAAGACATGGAGGAGACATGGAGGAGACATGGAGGGAACATGGAGAAGACATGGAGGAGACATGGAGGAGACATGGAGGAGACATGGAGGGAACATGGAGAAGACATGGAGGAGACATGGAGGGAACATGGAGGAGACATGGAGGGGACATGGAGGGGACATGGATGTTGTACTCAAGTACAATAACTGAGTACTTCTCACTAGCATATTCAAATAATGTATTTATTGATTATAGTTTATATTCTTAATTTGAATAACCAAGGTTGTGATATCAAAGTAATCGAGTACATTTAAAAAATACATATCTGCCTCTAAATTGTGGTTCGAAGAAGAAGAAGTTAAAGTATCAGAAAATGGAAGTAATCAAAGTAGAAGTAATCAAACATGGAGACATGTTTCATCTTCACCTGGACGAAGCTGCGGCATCGACCCTTTCTGCGTTCGCGCTTTATGGGTCCTTTCCTTCGGCCTTTCCTTCGGGCTTTCCTTCGGGCGGCGTCCGTCACAACGCATCAAACTGCTGCCGGGGCAACGCACCAGGATATGCAAATCAAACCTTACTGGTCGATAAACTCGATGAATAAACTATGACTGAACTGCAAGTGGAACATATTAAAATATATGATTGTTTTGGTCTCGATGCCTCACCTCTACGACCTTTCGCACATCGCTCCAACATTTCTGCACAAAACCGATATTAAAACTTTAAATTAAATTCAGATATAATGCAAATATCTTTTTTACTTCCTTTTCCCTTTGTGTTGTTATAATAATATCTGTGTCTTCCTTCCTTCACGTGTTGCTCTGTTGTACGTCGGCGGCACGTGTCTTCACATCCTGTTAGAAATAAAGCAGATTCTGATTCGGGTGTTTCCACCTTTCGGGCTTTCCAGACCCTCGTGAGAGCTTTGGGACCGTCTGTGCGAGATGGGCAGTTTGGGGGAAAGCAATAAAAGACAACGCTCCTCACAAGCGCCCTGAAAGTGACTCGGCAGGCCTCCAGGGAGCTGCGAGGCGTTTCTTAAACTCTGCACATCTGGAGGGAGCGTCCCACGGTCATTCTGTTCCTCTGTGGACAAGTGTCGCCTCCAGCAGAGGGCGGACTCCACGCTGCTGGCAGCTCTGTCTCTGGAGGATGCATGGCTTCTTAATTCCCCCTCTAAACGGCTTCCACAACACGATGTAACGCTTCAGCAACGAGACAAAGGAGCAGATAGATGAGTCTTATGTGGAATGCTTTGGTTTAAAATGTGTAGCCTACAAAGCCGCTTTGTATTGTGTATGTTTATGGTACAGTATGACTTCCTCAGAGGTCGCATTGCACGCCCAGCAGCATCGAACCAGCTGCAGCAGATGGGGGGTCGTTGGAGGGCCACAGGCATGGTTTCCAAAGTGTGTGTGCCCAATGTGTCAGAGGAAGGTTGAGTTTGCGGGAGCCTCGTTTCACTTTGGATTAACGTGAGAGCTCCAAACGGCACGCGGCGACCGCGCGGGGCTCACTCGCAGCCAATGAGTCGAGTGCCCCCTCTCAAGGGCACTAGATGACCCTCCTTGTCACTGTGTGAGGATGCTGAGGGTGATAAAATGTCTACATGTGTCAGGCCAGTGTTACACTAACCTAATTCTGCTTTCATCTGAGCAGCGCGAGCGTCTCGGGGATCTCATGTTCAGCACCTCTGACTAATAACTCACTTCCTCTGAAGGTCACATGATGACGTTAGAGCTCGCGTCCTGCAGAGGTCGGTGGGCTGAGTGGAGCATCGATACAGCCAGGCAGGACTTCACCTCCCACTCGTGCTTAAAACGCCTCACGCGGCGCTGTGAGGGTTAAAGTGCGCGAGGGAAACAATTGCCTCTTCATAATTCATACTTTCTGTGAAACTCTGTCCTTTCCGGAACATTCTTTATCAAAGTAAAGTTCTTCGGACACCAGTCTGACATGCGAGTCCTGCTCCGAGGGAAGCTTCACCCTAACCCGGAGTGAGCTGCTGTCTGCCGGATGACCTTGGTGTTGCCTTCCAATGTCCCCCAGAGACACTCCGTATGTAAAGCAGGGACATTAGCGTGCAGAGAATGCACTGCGGGGCAGACTCAGAGCAGTGACGGGTGCACAGCTGGATTTAGAGCCGTTAGTATATTTTAAATAAACTGCTAACACACTTAGTGATTAGATAGAAGCGATCTGAATTCATTTTGACGCCACTTTTGGTCACCTGGAGTTGTGTAGGAGCAATACAACTTCTATGGAGTAAAATAAGAGCATGATAGTGTGTCCTGGCTGCCTGCCCTCTGATGATATCCCCATTCCGTGTTTGTATTCATTGATGTGTCATGCACGTGTGATTCATCGCTCTGCGCACTGACACCGGAACATGTTTCGCCCCAGGTGAGAACCCCTTTCCGCGGGAGAAGAATGATAATACTAATTCCAGGAATACCATATTTAAAAACAAGGTTAGAGACATGTTCCTGATAGCCGCGGGGCGAGAGGAGCAGCTGCGCGTTAGGCACTGATGCGTAAAGGCGCGCGCTGGGAGCTGCTCTTCCCACAGACACCCACACATGCCACAGTGTCGTTATTCTACACCACGTTCAAAAGACACACTCTTATCTCATCGTCTTACTTTTCCTCCTCTAACTGCTGTTGGTATTGTTCAAACTCCTCTTGAGTCATCCCCTGCGCCGCCGCGTCGGTTTTCTCCGCTTCGGGTTTCTCTTCGCCGAGTCCTCCGGTCAGGTTCTTCAGCTGTCCTCCCACCACGTGTTTCACCATGAAAGCCATGGCTGACAAGAGTCCTCAGTTGGATCAGGAAAAGACGGTAAAAAGAAGCTCTCGGATGGAGTGTCCTGCCCGTCAGTGACCCTCAGACTCTCGGTGCGGGAGAAGCGATCAAACCCGTCTCCAGGTTCCAGCGCCGCTTTCCTGGGCAGCTCCGCGCCGTGCAGGATGGAGAGGAGCTTCTTTCGGTATGAGTCAACAAGTTTGGAGCTGAAATATCAATCACGTGACCCCATCCTCCTCCTCCCGTGATTCGCCGTCTGATTATAACGCGTACACACATCACGTGACCAGCCTCAGTGTCTCCTGGCTGTTTTTGTGGAGTGTCTGTGCGCGCGCTGGAGCTTCACTAACGCTCTGTCAACACTCAAAGTGATCCTTAATGGCTAATTAAGACAAATGGCTGCCGCTGACTCTCGGCACGAGGAGTTGGACTTAATCACTTAGACATGAGTCGATGTCGCGGAGACGCTCATTCTGAAATAATGAATCTGAGCATCGAGAGGATTTAAGTCCGACTTCAAACTCTGAACTCAATTGTTTGATTTTAACCTTTACAAAAATGAATTCTGACTATATTACTAAATATTATATTTATCAATATTTAGAACAGGTCTATTGACTTAAAACTCAAATATCTTTCTGTAAATCTCACATTTAAATATCTCTTTAAAAAGTTTACTTTAAACTCTACAATGTTCTGACTGATATCTTTTCTAAAGGGGAAAATAATTACATTTTGTAATTGAAATTATTTGAGTTTTGACATTTTCCAGATCATCCTCCTCTCTCCATATTGGAGCATATGATGTCCTCCTGGATATTCCTCTCCCTAACGCGCAGCTCACATCCTGACGTGACATTAAACTGCAGCTGCCTCACCGTATACGTCTGCACACGTGATATTAGCGTCTATTAAACCTCCTCGAGGATTTCTCTTTGCTTATTCTCATGTGTCTCTCTCTCTCTCTGTGTGTGTGTGCGCGTGTGTGTGCGTGTGTGTGTGTGTGTGTGTGTGACAGTACAGGCGGGTGAATAGTTCAATCCCCTCCCTGAGAAGTGGGTGTGTGACTCTCGGTGACGCAGTGTTCAGCTGGGAAGCTAAAAATATGTCCAATCGAGCGGAGCTGGAAGAAATACTCGATCTGTGTTAAATACTACAGTCTGGATTCAAATACTCGATCTGTGTTAAATACTACAGTCTGGATTCAAATACTCGATCTGTGTTAAATACTACAGTCTGGATTCAAATACTCGATCTGTGTTAAATACTACAGTCTGGATTCAAATACTCGATCTGTGTTTAAATACTACAGTCTGGATTCAAATACTCGCAAGTCCTGAATTCAAATTGTATTTCAGGATGATTATTGGCATCGACATGTCGTGTACTCGTCGTGTGTAATTGCTCATTTCATCTCATAATATGAAATCACGGGATTATGATTGTTGATGCATTCAGTTCTAAAACTGTCAGATTTCTGAAGGGGATTAAAAACACCGTAACGTGAAAATCATACTGAGACGCAGTAAATGTACTTCATCACAGCCCACTATCCCTACGTGTGTGTGCGTGTGTGTGCTTGTGTGTGTGTGGGTGTGTGTGTGTGTGTGTACTAGCATTACTATACTTGTGGGGACCTACATCTGTTTAGTCACGTGTGGGGACTCGTCAATGTAATGTCCCCCGAAGTGATGTATACATGGTTCGGGTTAGGTGTGTGTGTGTGTGTGTGTGTGTGTGTGTGTGTGTGTGTGTGTGTGTGTGAGGGATGTTTTAAAGCTCTCGTTCTTGACATCCAGACAGACACGTTGATTCGGAGTCCGCCCTGATCCCCGCAGCCCGGCCTCCTCCTGCGGATCAGAGGAACCCGGAGAGCGCCTGGCTTATCGAAAGTCCTGTTCTCTTTGCACCTGCCTCGCTCTTAAGTCTCCCCGCAACTTCAAAGCTGCCGGATGGAAACGTGACGGTGTGAATAAGATCAAATCTGTAATCTCTGTGAACGGTAAGAAGAAGAAAAGACTTCAGCGTGGTTCGACATCATCACTTTGTCTTTTTATTTGAACACCCACTGGATCTGTTCCTGCTCTCAGTCTCACTCGCTGTACCTCTGTGGATTATATGACTGAGCCCTGACTACAGGCGCCCAGCAGGGGGCTTAAGCCAAGATGATGTGAATGACTCGCACGCACACACACACACACACACACACACACACTCACACACACTCTCACACTCACACACACTCTCACTACACACTCTCACACGCACGCACCCACACACACACACACCCACACCCACACACACACACACACACGCACACGCACACACACACACACACACACAGGCTTAATGGTGAAGTTCATATATTCTCGTAAAGAAGGACGACACACGATGACATGGTTCTGTCCGCTGAGCCTCAGAACAGATGTGGTGACCTTAAATCTGTGTCGAGCACGCGTGTGGGTTATCACAAGTCAGATGTGATAGATACGGAGAAGGTGATATATCATCTTTGCCATCGTCTCCGTATCCAAAGACGCTAGCTGAGGGTTAGGGTCAGAACACACCGAATGAAGTTCACATATCTGTGGGAAAATGATGGCGGCTGTTGTGTTTGATATGGCAGAAACATCTCGGACATTTTAGCAGTAGTAATTTCACTTAATAGGTGTTAAGTAAAACAAAATGAAATAAACTGCAAATCGCCCCAAACATGCAGAACTGTGCACGTACGGAAATGAAAGTGAATTCTCCCGGGCTTTTAATGTAAGCTAAAGAACACTTGGTGCCGTAAAATATCCCCTTCATCAAACAATAAGCAGACACTTGAACGGAGCGACGGATTCTCTCAGATATTAGACGTTAAACTGAAACACGACGGACTTCCATCTCTCGCCCTAATTACACGGGGCAATCAGTGACATTGTTCCACATGTGGTTTGTTTCTGAGTCAACACTCAGACGGAGACGCAATCAGCTGTTGTTGGTTGGGTAGACGGAGCAGGGGGAAGTCGAATGAGGCCGTTATGATTGAGAGGGAGGCTCCCGCTGGAGCTGGAGGGTTGGAGAGTGCTCGGCTTTCACACAGATGGTAATTGTTAAAGTCCTGCGTGGTTGCACAAAACCCCGACACGTGACTTTCCCTGACTGCGTGAACATCTGCTCTTCGCTCAGAAGCTCACCGGTGGAGAGGGAGAGACTCGGTTTGATGTATTTATTTAAAGAGGCGTCCCCGTCGTTTCTCTTCCTGAAACGCCTCCGTTGGACGCCTTTGTTTACGTCTCATATCATCACGGACACTCCTATTGGCTAGCGCTCCAACACATTGTACGTGATAGGCTAAGGGGCGGGACGTCTCTAAGCGGTTGACCAATCACAACAGAGCCGGCCAGCTGACCAATCAGAGCAGACTGGGCTCTGGTTTCAGACAGAGGGTGAAAAGAGGAGCTGCAGCACAGTATGAGAAGAAGAGCTTTTTGAACATTAAAGCATGAAGACACTACATACTGAGAGGACTCTTTAAAGTAGAGACACTACATACTGAGAGGACTCTTTAAAGTAGAGACACTACATACTGATATACACCTGACCATCAGCAGGAGAGGACTCTTTAAAGTAGAGACACTACATACTGATATACACCTGAACATCAGCAGGAGAGGACTCTTTAAAGTAGAGACACTACATACTGATATACACCTGAACATCAGCAGGAGAGGACTCTTTAAAGTAGAGACACTACATACTGATATACACCTGAACATCAGCAGGAGAGGACTCTTTAAAGTAGAGACACTACATACTGATATACACCTGAACATCAGCAGGAGAGGACTCTTTAAAGTAGAGACACTACATACTGATATACACCTGAACATCAGCAGGAGAGGACTCTTTAAAGTAGAGACACTACATACTGATATACACCTGAACATCAGCAGGAGAGGACTCTTTAAAGTAGAGACACTACATACTGATATACACCTGAACATCAGCAGGAGAGGACTCTTTAAAGTAGAGACACTACATACTGATATACACCTGAACATCAGCAGGAGAGGACTCTTTAAAGTAGAGACACTACATACTGATATACACTGACATCAGCAGGAGAGACTCTTTAAAGTAGAGACACTACAGTACACTGACTAGAGAGGACTCTTTAAAGTAGAGACACTACATACTGATATACACCTGAACATCAGCAGGAGAGGACTCTTTAAAGTAGAGACACTACACACTGATATACACCTGAACATCAGCAGGAGAGGACTCTTTAAAGTAGAGACACTACATACTGATATACACCTGAACATCAGCAGGAGAGGACTCTTTAAAGTAGAGACACTACACACTGATATACACCTGAACATCAGCAGGAGAGGACTCTTTAAAGTAGAGACACTACACACTGATATACTCCTGAACATTTGAATACAATACATTTTAGTCCATTATGTAAATGTGTATTTAGCATCGAGGACAGAAATCATCACAAGAGCCCATATTTGTATTATTCTCTTGCTCTATTGTATCTGCTTTATGTGTGTCCTATATTCACGTTGCACTGTTGGAGGAGGCTGTGAGTTGTTCATTGCCATATCTATGCGGTAGCTAATGTGCACATCACAATAAAGCCTTGCATTGAATATTAAAGCACATAATAACAACCTTATAAAACAATGACATAACCCCCAGCTCCAAAACAATGCAAAGGTAGAACGGAAAATGTTGATGTTTGCATGTAAGATGGAGAACATTTGGCCTTTGAGTAAAAATCAGAAGGGAAAGCAGGGAAAGGTCGCAGAGGCTTCACACCCTGAGGTGGCTTTGCAGCAGGAGCATCACGGTGTGAGTCAACATCTCCCGGAGCCTCTCTCTGCCTCACTTCCAGCCCAGAGACACTGACATCGTCCAGGATTAGGAGCCTGTGTGGGATCGTGAGAGATGGGTTTATGTATACCGTCACTCTCTCACACACACACACACACACACACACACACACACACACACACACACACACACACTGATCCACAGCCGCGTGTTACACCTTTGTTTTCTTCAGTCAAGGGATTGAACTCATCAAACTGATGGGACCCGCGCCTGACAATATGGGAGTTTTTTAATTAACACGAAGCGGGGAAGCATTAGCAAGTCACTGGGATGCCTGATTTAAGAGTGTGTGTGGTGTGGTGTGTGCCCCCTTTCCTCTTTAGATGCCAAGATATCACAATAATCCAATGTAAAGTGAAGAGTGCTTTGTGTACTCTATGACAGAAATTCAATCAATCCATCAACGTTTATTTATATAGACGAATATCACACATTTTACGTTTGTCTTTACAGTTTGTACAGAATATGACAACGACCCCTCCTGTCCTTAGACCTTCACATCGGGTTAGGAAACCCCCTGGGAGAAATGTGAGAAACCTCAGGGAGAGCAGCAGAGGAGGATCCCTCTCCAGGACGGACAGACTGCAATAGATGCCGTGTGTAAATTGAAAAGATAATACATTCACAACATAGGTAGTCCGGATGTTTGGAAATGCATGTGTCTGTAATAAGATGATGGATCCAGGTGGAGGTCAACAACCCTATAGGAGCCTTCAGAGAAGAAGAATGGTGAGAATCAGGCAGGACCACAGCGACGGGGACACACACGACTCAGGACCACAAACACAACTCATACCACGACTCAAACCACGACTCAAACCACGACTCATACCTCAACTCAAACCACGACTCAAACCACGACTCATACCACGACTCAAACCACGACTCAAACCACGACTCATACCACGACTCAAACCACGACTCAAACCACGACTCATACCACGACTCAAACCACGACTCATACCACGACTCAAACCACGACTCATACCACGACTCAAACCACGACTCATACCACGACTCAAACCACGACTCAAACCACGACTCATACCTCAACTCAAACCACGACTCAAACCACGACTCATACCACGACTCAAACCACGACTCAAACCACGACTCAAACCACGACTCATACCACGACTCAAACCACGACTCAAACCACGACTCATACCACGACTCAAACCACGACTCATACCACGACTCAAACCACGACTCATACCACGACTCAAACCACGACTCATACCACGACTCAAACCACGACTCATACCACGACTCAAACCACGACTCAAACCACGACTCATACCACGACTCAAACCACGACTCATACCACGACTCAAACCACGACTCATACCTCAACTCAAACCACGACTCAAACCACGACTCATACCACGACTCAAACCACGACTCATACCACGACTCAAACCACGACTCATACCACGACTCAAACCACGACTCAAACCACGACTCATACCACGACTCAAACCACGACTCATACCACGACTCAAACCACGACTCATACCACGACTCATACCTCGACTCAAACCACGACTCAAACCACGACTCATACCACGACTCAAACCACGACTCATACCACGACTCAAACCACGACTCATACCACGACTCATACCACGACTCAAACCACGACTCAAACCACGACTCAAACCACGACTCATACCACGACTCATACCACGACTCATACCTCGACTCAAACCACGACTCAAACCACGACTCATACCACGACTCAAACCACGACTCATACCACGACTCATACCACGACTCATACCACGACTCATACCTCGACTCATACCTCGACTCAAACCACGACTCAGGACCACAGAAACAGGCCCAACTCCTGATGAAGGACTCAGGACAACAGTAATGAGATTTTGTATAACAAAAAGCTTCAGAGGGTGATCATTTGCTGATGTTTACACCTCTCAGCTCCTGCAGAGATGCAGCAGACACTGTGTAGTGCAAAGGAAAGCAGTCTGTTCATATCAAGTCTTTTAGCATCTCTTGTAGTCTTTTTGTATCATGGGGTCATGGGGTCATGGGGTACAAGCGGCCGAGATGGGTTTCGTCTGCAGGGTGGCTGGTGTCTCCCTTAGGGATAAGGTGAGAAGTTCGGTCATCAGGGAGGGACTCGGAGTTGAGCCGCTCCTCCTTTGCGTCGAAAGGAGCCAGTTGAGGTGGTTCGGGCTCCTAGTTAGGATGCCACCTGGGCGCCTCCCTAGGGCACCAGGCACGTCCAGCTGGGAGGAGACCGAGGGGTAGACCTAGGACCAGGTGGAGGGGTTATATCTCTTCTGGCCTGGGAGCGCCTTGGGACCCCCCAGTCAGAGCTGGTTGATGAGGGGAAAGGGACGTTTGGGGCTCTCTGCTGGAACTGATACCCCGCGACCCGACCACGGATAAGCGGGAGAAGATGGATGGATGGATGGGTCATGGGGTCACTCAGCTCCATATGGTGTCGAGCAGTTTGACGCCCTGCATGCTGTCTGCCAGGCAGGACAGAGAGGAAACTGTCCCCCCAGATAACATCAACTTCTTCCCGCTGAGCAGAATATTACGGCCCTGAAAAATGACCATTTCGACTTCTGGAGTAGACTTTTCTTCACACTGTACATTTTACATTTCATTTAATATGCCATATTATATATCATATATCTTACTTAATGTAAATAATATCTTGATTTTACATTTTGTGAGCTGTAATTTGGCCCTTCACAGAGAATATTTCTCGGATATTCTAGAGATTTGTATCTTTAGCCGAGTGTTCATCGTGTCGTGGACAGTCCCCGTTGATCAACTGTCACACACAACAGTAAATGGGGCAGCTTTAGCCAACACGGCTCATGTCCAGCTGTCGTCCCGGCCAGATGATAACAGACACCCTTTCACGGTAACTTGAATACATTTGACTTTTTAGTTCTGATTTATTTTAGATTTTCAGATGTTAATGTTTTTGTTATGTTTGGTTATTTTCACATTATGGGCAATGCCTTTGTTTCAACATGCTGCTGTGGCGAAAATGAAATTAAGTATATCTTATCGTATCTCATTGGATCTATTATGCGGTTTAATTCCTTGTTAAATGAAAGTAAATCAGGGTCGGGTTGAACAAGAGATGGACGGTGCATGAAGAGAATAGACAATGAGACTAAATCTAACCATAAACTATAACTTAGCATAAAATATATAACCAGATAAATATTCAAACATGATGTTACAGTGTGTTGAACATAAAGCTGCTTATAATAACACTGTATTTTTAATAGTGGCCTTTCCTCAGCGGAAACAACCTTGTTCCTTCTCTTTGTTTCAAATTATAATCAGTCTACTTGTCAATTCATTGAGCGAATAATGTATTTGTGATTTATCAACAATCAGGCTTCAATGTTTTCTGGGTGAACACATGAGGTCCATCTCTTGCCTGGAAGACTTTTTTATGACTACCGTAAAAAGGATGCATTTCCCTTAGGTTTTATAGGCGATGCAAACGATGATATATATTTCCTAGAAGAAGTGGAATCTGAAAATAGGAACACAGACTGGGATTCAGGTCACACATTGCCATGGTTGGAAGTGTGAAACGAAGATGCTAAAACACACCTTGAGCGACAGAATTCACAGCAGAACAATGCGCCGATCGAGAGTGAGAAATATCAGCCTTCAGAGAATTGGTTAAAATGGGTCGTGAAATTGAGTGTGAATTAAAAAAGGCCCAAAATGATGAGAGATTTGAGAACAGCTGCTTCCAAGCAAGGGGGTCTGGGACTCTGAAGCTGAAATGAGAAAGACAAAGGAAACTGCTGAGACACGTTGTCGCTCGCTAAATGGTGTTTTATTAAAAAAACGTGCATACAGGCAGAGAGGGCAAAAGTACACATCCTTTACTCAAGTAGAAGTACACAGTACAGTATTGTTTCTGAGAGCTCAGACAGAAAAACCCTTCATGCAGGAAACTACCAGCTGCTGAAAAAGCCTCATTTAGAGAAGACGGCAAGAAATCAAACATAATCCAGACAGAGGGAAGTTAAAATAACTTTGTACCAGGAGTCCAGGGGATGAAGCCCTCCCATAGGTGTAAAGTACATTTAGAGATTGCATTACATTGCATTTAGCTGAGGCTTTTATCCAAAGCGACTTACAATAAGTGCGTTCGACCAGGAAGACACAAGCTTGAAGAAAACAGAATCATAAAGTACATCAGGTTTCATAGAGCCAAACATTTCAAGTGCTACTCAACTGGCTTTAGATAAGCCAGTCCTTTGTTAGTATAGAAGTGCTTTGCTAGTAGTTCTATCGCTCGAGGTGGAGTCCAAAGAGATGAGTTTTCAGTCTGGAAGGTGTGTAAGCTATCTGCTGTCCTGATGTCAATGGGAGCTCATTCCACCATCTTGGAGCCAGGATAGCAAACCCACGTGTTTCTACTGATGGGAACTTGGGTCCCCCTCGCAGCGAGGGTGCAGCGAGCCGTTTGGCTGATGCAGAGCGTAGTGCACGCGCTGGGGTGTACGGTTTAACCATGTCCTGGATGTAGGAAGGGACAGATCCATTCGCAGCATGGTACGCAAGTACCAGTGTCTTGAAGTGAATTCTAGCAGTTACCGGAAGCCAGTGGAGGGAGCGGAGGAGCGGCGTGGTGTGGGAGCATTTAGGAAGGTTGAAGACCAGACGAGCCGCTGCATTCTGGATGAGCTGCAGAGGTCGGATTGCACATGCAGGTAGACCAGCCAGGAGGGAGCTGAAGTAGTCTAGGCGTGAGGTGACGAGAGCCTGGACCAGAACTTGCGTGGCTTTCTGGGTCAGCTGGGGACGCATCCTCCTGATGCTGTAGAGCGTGTATCTGCAACAGCGGGTTGTAGCAGCGATGTTTGCGGTGAAGGACAGGTTGTTATCCAGGATCACACCCAGAGTCCTTGCAGTCTGAGTCGGGGAAACAACAGAGGGGCCGATGTTGATAGTCAGGTCAAGAGTGGGACAATCTTTTCCCGGAAGGAAAAGCAGTTCAGTTTTGTCAAGGTTGAGCTTGAGGTGATGAGCAGACATCCACTGAGAGATGTCAGCAAGACAAGCAGAGATGCGTGCGACGACCTGGGTCTCTGAGCGGGGAAAGGACAGAATTAATTGGGTGTCGTCAGCGTAGCAGTGGTATGAAAAACCATGCGGGCTAATGACTGATCCGAGCGAGTGTGTGTATAGAGAGAAGAGGAGGGGACCAAGAACAGAGCCCTGAGGGACCCCTGTAGTTAATTGACAAGGGTTGGACTCGGACCCTCTCCAAGTTACCCTGTAGGTGCGGTCTTTGAGGTATGAGGTGAGGAGGGAAAGTGCAGAGCCTGAAACTCCAAGTTCTTGGAGAGTGTGAAGGAGGATCTGATGGTTCACCGTGTCGAATGCAGCAGACAGGTCCAACAGGATGATGACAGAGGAGAGGGAGGACATATGTGTACTTTCCTTGAGTATTTCCATGTCATGCTCCTGTGTACTTCTACTCCACTACAGTTCAGAGGTAAATGGTGTACTTGTATTTAATACCTTTAGTGACTTCTCAGATGTGGATGAATGATGTGAAATCTAATCAAGTGTTGAATCAGACTTTAGTTCCACCTGGAGTAAATCCACCAGCTACCCTGCAGTCTACAAAGTACTTCAGACTAGCTGCACCTCCACCAGCTACCCTGCAGTCTACAAAGTACTTCAGACTAGCTGCACCTCCACCAGCTACCCTGCAGTCTACAAAGTACTTCAGACTAGCTGCACCTCCACCAGCTACCCTGCAGTCTACAAAGTACTTCAGACTAGCTGCACCTCCACCAGCTACCCTGCAGTCTACAAAGTACTTCAGACTAGCTGCTCCTCCACCAGCTACCCTGCAGTCTACAAAGTACTTCAGACTAGCTGCACCTCCACCAGCTACCCTGCAGTCTACAAAGTACTTCAGACTAGCTGCTCCTCCACCAGCTACCCTGCAGTCTACAAAGTACTTCAGACTAGCTGCACCTTCAACAGCTACCCTGCAGTCTACAAAGTACTTCAGACTAGCTGCACCTCCACCAGCTACCCTGCAGTCTACAAAGTACTTCAGACTAGCTGCTCCTTCACCAGCTACCCTGCAGTCTACAAAGTACTTCAGACTAGCTGCACCTCCACCAGCTACCCTGCAGTCTACAAAGTACTTCAGACTAGCTGCACCTCCACCAGCTACCCTGCAGTCTACAAAGTACTTCAGACTAGCTGCTCCTTCACCAGCTACCCTGCAGTCTACAAAGTACTTCAGACTAGCTGCACCTTCACCAGCTCTGAGAACACTTTCATGATCAATCTTTATAAAACATATCATATATATTATTCTGAAATGGACCAATCTGCACAACGACTACTTTCACTGTCTTTACTATATTTAGATGAGAATACTTTCTACTTTCACTTGAGGAACATTTTGAATACTTTTACTGTAACAGAGTATTCCTACACTCTGGTACTTCTACTTTTACTCAAGTACAAGATCTGAGTACTTCTACTTTTACTCAAGAACAAGATCTGAGTACTTCTACTTTTACTCAAGTACACCATCTGAGTACTTCTACTTTAACTCAAGTACAAGATCTGAGTACTTCTACTTTCACTCAAGATCTGAGTACTTCTACTTTTACTCAAGTACATGATCTGAGTACTTCTACTTTTACTCAAGTACATGATCTGAGTACTTCTACTATTACTCAAGAACAAGATCTGAGTACTTCTACTTTTACTCAAGTACAAGATCTGAGTACTTCTACTTTTACTCAAGTACATGATCTGAGTACTTCTACTTTCACTCAAGTACAAGATCTGAGTACTTCTACTTTTACTCAAGTACATGATCTGAGTACTTCTACTTTTACTCAAGTACATGATCTGAGTACTTCTACTTTCACTCAAGTTCAAGATGCAAACTGCAGTGCTGTTATAATACTCTCATGGTCCCACACGCAGCTCTTTATTTAATATTGCTGATCTCATCGATGCTTGAACAAGTGTTGTTTAATCCACATCACATTCCGTGTCCTTTCCTTTCTGTAAAACCTGTTTAGCCCACTTTAAAGAAACCAGCAAATGCCGCTTCTCTCCCCACGTTGGATGAATATGAGCATGCTCCACTTCTGCACACCCGAATGCGTGAACTCGTATGAGTAGCTCTGGTGGGTTTGAACCGTATAAGCACTGCAGCTTTATCCCCACGCCGTAGCCGCGGGGCTCAAAGAGGGATAAGTCTGCGGTATCGTGTCAAAAAGGAGGGGATGAGTTTCTTACCCACGTTTCATTCAGTGGTTAAAATGACCCTTTTCCTGCTGAAGAACTTGTTAATAATCTCCCTGGTCCCCGGCTTGAGCTTCAGGATCCATGTGTCTGTGATCCTCTCCAGAAAGGAAGGAGTCATCAGCTAGTTCCTGAGCAGTGTCCTTCACAGGCTGATATCCAAGAGAGGGAGTCACACAGTCACAAGATGGAGGAACAGAAAGCAGTATTCAATGTTTACTTCAGATTAGCTCCACGTCAGAAATGAGCATGCTTGATGTCTCTCTCCATAGAGGCTGAGTCATCATGTTGATCACATAGCTATCATCTGCCTCAAGCAGCCCTGATGCTCTTCATCACACATCCTGTCATGCTCACAGCTACAGTCTGTTAGCATGCTACTCTCATGCTGGAAGAGGACCTTCAGTATTTTCCCAACAGCACTACATAGAAGGCAGGGAGATATTAGCATGTTACGTAAGGAGACAGGAGACAGGAGACAGGAGGCAGGAGTCCACATTATGAACATATGGCTTATTTCACTTCTTCTGTGGAGGAAATCCTAAAGAGAAACTGATACATGATTCATGGACACGGTTTGTCTTTTGTTATATTTAATAAAGTGAAAGTCAATATAAAGTGAGATGGATCTCACATGTAGGAACAGAGCTACTTCATCCTCAGAGGAGAGAGAAGTTCTGCTGACCGTCTCTATATATTCATCCCACCATCAAACCCCCTCGTCTTTAACCAGTTGCAAATCCACCTTCCACTTCCTTAGCCTCCTGACATGTAAATCCAGATGTCTCTGTTAAACACATAGAAGACCAAGACACATGTTAACAGAGTAGGAGGCGACCAGAGTTGAAGACTATATGTTTTAAATGAGTATGTGATCATTTGACATTCTCTCATACATTTACCCTCTTCTCACCCTTTCCTCCCTCCCCCTTCTTTCTCACTTCCTTCCCTCCCTTTAAATCCCTTCCATCCTCCCTCCCTCCTCGCCTGATTTAGACCTCTTGCCTGAGAGAAACGTCAGAGCACAATGGGTTAGTGCTGGCTGAGCTTAAATGGGAAGAGAAAACCGGAAGATTCTCTTTCATGAATAGATGCAAACAAACGGCAGAGAGGAGGGTGAGAAGAAGCAGGCGGGGGGAATAAGAAGAGTGAGATAAATGGCTGGAGAGGGGTGAAGGTCGGCGGGGAGTGACAGAGAGGGATTTTTAATTCCACACGACATTTTAAGAAAAAATTGTCTTGTGACATTTGCAGCTTAATAATATTCTGCAGATGATCCCACGCGTGTGGATGTGGAGAAAGGTCCTCATACTCTTAATAACGCTCTGCTTTGCGATTTTAAAGCATTTCAGAGTTCAGACAGAGGACACAGTCTGCTATTAATTTATCCTCCATGTTTCTATTTCAACTGGGTGGTACATTTATCCGTTTTTGGGGTGTAAATGCAATCACCAGAAGTAATGTTGGGCTATAAAGGAACTACAGCACGGTCACATGACTTCACGTCACCACCGCAAAGTTAAAGGCGGCTAATGTTGGGCTATAAAGGAACTACAGCACGGTCACATGACTTCACGTCACCACCGCTAAGCTAAAGGAGGCTAATGTTGGGCTATAAAGGAACTACAGCACGGTCACATGACTTCACGGTCACCACCGCAAAGTTAAAGGCGGCTAATGTTGGGCTATAAAGGAACTACAGCACGGTCACATGACTTCACGTCTCCACCGCTAAGCTAAAGGAGGCTAATGTTGGGCTATAAAGGAACTACAGCACGGTCACATGACTTCACGTCTCCACCGCTAAGCTAAATGTGGCTAATGTTGGGCCATAAAGGAACTACAGCACGGTCACATGACTTCACGTCACCACCGCTAAGCTAAAGGAGGCTAATGTTGGGCCATAAAGGAACTACAGCACGGTCACATGACTTCA
>CM070487.1:9127615-9200115 GCA_036324585.1 Champsocephalus esox | reverse complement strand
CTGTCTGTCCATCCACTGGAAGGTTTTGGGCACCGATGTTTACACGGTCTCAGCGGACACGGCCGATATGAGAGCAGCTGAACCTCGTGCGGTCGGGACGGATCTGCTTTCCTTTACGCTCTATAAATAACCGTCCGACATTTGTTTCCAATCATGCAAATGGAGCTTAATGAGTTTATTAACGGCAGCGTGCATGTTGTGTGTGTGAGCGCAAACTCGTTGTGGGTTGAAACATTTAATCCTGCGTCAAGCTCTGTCTGTTTGTCTTTTCTTTGTGTGTTTCAGATGTAAATAATAACAACAATAACAACAATAGGCTTCACAGCACTTTCACACAGCAGGTGCAGCTCAGCAGTTGAAAGGTGATCAAATAAAATGCAATACATAATGAATCCTCTCTGAAAGATAAAGCAGACATAAGACACACATGATGGGATGGAATACAATATTAACAACTATAACATAAATAAAACCATTACAAACTAAATTAAAACGAATAAGAAAAATAAAGACTAAAAGACCAATTTGAAAGGGGTGACACATCTTGAAGTTTCTTCTTCAACGTCCTCATCCTACTGTTAAACACACACACACACACACACACCACACACACCCCTCACACTTCCTCTGAGCTTTGTGACCTGGTCTGATCTCGGCCTCTCGCGCATCACTGCGTCTGAGTCCTCGTTATCCTGAGAGGCTCATATCCGAAAACACCCAAATATGAACACACACACACACACACACACACACACACACACACACACACACACACACACACACACGACACACACCACACACACACACACACACACACACACACACACACACACACACCACAGTGATTTAGTGAGAGGCACATGTGAGGGGATGGATGAGTCAATGTGTGTGGGTGTGTGTGGGTGTGTGTGGGTGTGTGTGTGTGTGTGTGTGTCCTCATCCTGTCACTTCCTGTGTTCCTCTCTCTGCTCAGGTTTTACCGTGCAGATAAACAAAAGACACACAGCATCGCAGGCTTCAGACGGACGAATGTACAAACTACCTTCTCGTGTCATCCAAAATAATAAGCAGGTTTTTTCATTTATTCATTTTGTTTATATTCCTACGTTGCGCTAATTATCAGAGAGGCGGCAAGCAATCATTTGTGGTCTTGTTTGTTGTTTGTTGCATATTTATACGCTTAACATAGTTTATTAATGTTATATTGTTAACTTGGTCTGCTCTACCATCTTTGCTGCAGCCTTTAAGTTGGGCTGTAACCACTAAATCAAATCAAAGCGTCGGGCTGACAGACGCGATATCGTGCATATTGTTAATCAAATCGTGTTTAAACATATGATCACACGCTTAAGGACAAAAGAATGGATTAGTAAACTCGTGTTGGTGAGGATATCGATGCCCTGGTTTTCTAAATAAGGTTTCCGTGCATTCACATTTGACTACCTCCAAAGATATCTCACAAACTGGACACATCATGGAACGAGATGAAAGAGAGGAAAGAAGTATACTTCTCCGGGAACTCTCTAAATGTTGGTTGCAGAAAACTAAACGTGTTACTCTCTCTCTTTAACATTCGAGCGGCACAGGAAGTCGTTACATAAGGTCCTGGGTGTTTGTAAATGTCCTTCTCTCAACCCAAACATCTTTAGCTCTGATGAAAACAGCTCATCTGCTCCACTGACTCAAGCCCTCAGCCCAAAGGCGAACTCATCATCTCCATCCTGTCCTCGCCTCCCTCTCAGACCTTTGCTCACCAACATTCAATTAACTCCGGCTCAGTCAGAGCGTCCCTGAACGCATCGCGGTTGAAGGTCAGGCGAGGTTTATTTATACAGCACCTTTCAACACGCGGCAATTCGAAGTGCAATAAATGGCATTTAAAAGCAAGGATAATAAAATAAATATTAAAAGAAAAAATACATGAATAAAATATGTGAGATATGAATAGTTCAATTAAACGCAGCGGCAAAAAGAAAAGTCTTCTTGCTGGATTTAAAAGTAGTCAGAGTTGGAGCGGACCTGCAGATATCCAAATCCAGATATTTGGAGCATAATAACTGAACTTCCAGAAAGTACAGGTATTTGAGTTCAACTTGTAAGAAGTAGAAAGTATGACTCTGGGGACAGAAAGCTGACCAGTCCCTGAAGACCTGAGATGGCAAAAGTACGCACATCCTTTACTCAAGTAGAAGTACAGATACTCGTGTTTAAAAGTACTCTGGTAAAAGTAGAAGTACTGACTAAACTTCTTTACTCAAGTCAAAGTAAAGAGGCTTTGAAGTGTACTTCAGTAAAAGGTACCCATAACTAGCAGCTGTTTGGAAAATGAGAGAAGTAGAAAGTACAGGTATTTGAGTTCAACATGAGAGAAGTAGAAAGTACAGGTATTTTAGTTCAACATGTGAGAAGTAGAAAGTACAGGTATTTGAGTTCAACATGTAAGAAGTAGAAAGTACAGGTATTTGAGTTCAACGTGTAAGAAGTAGAAAGTACAGGTATTTGAGTTCAACATGTAAGAAGTAGAAAGTACAGGTATTTGAGTTCAACATGTAAGAAGTAGAAAGTACAGGTATTTGAGTTCAACATGTAAGAAGTAGAAAGTACAGGTATTTGAGTTCAACATGTAAGAAGTAGAAAGTACAGGTATTTGAGTTCAACATGTAAGAAGTAGAAAGTACAGGTAAGTACAGGTATTTGGGTTCAACATGTAGAAAGTACAGGTATTTGAGTTCAACATGTAAGAAGTAGAAAGTTCAGGTATTTGGGTTCAACATGTAAGAAGTAGAAAGTTCAGGTATTTGGGTTCAACATGTGAGAAGTAGAAAGTACAGGAATTTGAGTTCAACATGTAAGAAGTAGAAAGTTCAGGTATTTGGGTTCAACATGTAAGAAGTAGAAAGTACAGGTATTTGAGTTCAACATGTAAGAAGTAGAAAGTTCAGGTATTTGAGTTCAACATGTAAGAAGTAGAAAGTTCAGGAATTTGAGTTCAACATGTAAGAAGTAGAAAGTACAGGTATTTGGGTTCAACATGTGAGAAGTAGAAAGTACAGGTATTTGAGTTCAACATGTAAGAAGTAGAAAGTACAGGTATTTGGGTTCAACATGTAAGAAGTAGAAAGTACAGATATTTGAGTTCAACATGTAAGAAATAGAAAGTACAGGTATTTGGGTTCAACATGTAAGAAGTAGAAAGTACAGGTATTTGAGTTCAACATGTAAGAAGTAGAAAGTACAGGTATTTGGGTTCAACATGTAAGAAGTAGAAAGTACAGGTATTTGAGTTAACATGTAAGAAGTAGAAAGTACAGGTATTTGAGTTCAACATGTAAGAAGTAGAAAGTACAGGTATTTGGGTTCAACATGTAAGAAGTAGAAAGTACAGGTATTTGAGTTCAACATGTAAGAAGTAGAAAGTACAGGTATTTGAGTTCAACATGTAAGAAGTAGAAAGTACAGGTATTTGAGTTCAACATGTAAGAAGTAGAAAGTACAGGTATTTGGGTTCAACATGTGAGAAGTAGAAAGTACAGGTATTTGAGTTCAACATGTAAGAAGTAGAAAGTACAGGTATTTGAGTTCAACATGTAAGAAGTAGAAAGTACAGGTATTTGGGTTCAACATGTAAGAAGTAGAAAGTACAGGTATTTGGGTTCAACATGTAAGAAGTAGAAAGTACAGGTATTTGAGTTCAACATGTAAGAAGTAGAAAGTACAGGTATTTGGGTTCAACATGTAAGAAGTAGAAAGTACAGGTATTTGAGTTCAACATGTAAGAAGTAGAAAGTACAGGTATTTGAGTTCAACATGTGAGAAGTAGAAAGTACAGGTATTTGAGTTCAACATGTAAGAAGTAGAAAGTACAGGTATTTGAGTTCAACATGAGAGAAGTAGAAAGTACAGGTATTTGAGTTCAACATGTAAGAAGTAGAAAGTACAGGTATTTGAGTTCAACATGTAAGAAGTAGAAAGTACAGGTATTTGAGTTCAACATGTAAGAAGTAGAAAGTACAGGTATTTGAGTTCAACATGTAAGAAGTAGAAAGTACAGGTATTTGAGTTCAACATGTGAGAAGTAGAAAGTACAGGTATTTGAGTTCAACATGTAAGAAGTAGAAAGTACAGGTATTTGAGTTCAACATGTAGAGAAGTAGAAAGTACAGGTATTTGAGTTCAACATGTAAGAAGTAGAAAGTACAGGTATTTGAGTTCAACATGAGAGAAGTAGAAAGTACAGGAATTTGAGTTCAACATGTAAGAAGTAGAAAGTACAGGTATTTGAGTTCAACATGTAAGAAGTAGAAAGTACAGGTATTTGGGTTCAACATGTGAGAAGTAGAAAGTACAGGTATTTGAGTTCAACATGTAAGAAGTAGAAAGTACAGGTATTTGGGTTCAACATGTGAGAAGTAGAAAGTACAGGAATTTGAGTTCAACATGTAAGAAGTAGAAAGTACAGGTATTTGGGTTCAACATGTGAGAAGTAGAAAGTACAGGTATTTGAGTTCAACATGTAAGAAGTAGAAAGTACAGGTGTTTGGGTTCAACATGAGAGAAGTAGAAAGTACAGGTGTTTGGGTTCAACATGAGAGAAGTAGAAAGTTCAGGAATTTGAGTTCAACATGTAAGAAGTAGAAAGTACAGGTGTTTGGGTTCAACATGTGAGAAGTAGAAAGTACAGGTATTTGAGTTCAACATGTAAGAAGTAGAAAGTACAGGTGTTTGGGTTCAACATGAGAGAAGTAGAAAGTACAGGTATTTGAGTTCAACATGTAAGAAGTAGAAAGTTCAGGTATTTGGGTTCAACATGTAAGAAGTAGAAAGTACAGGTATTTGAGATTGACATGTAAGAAGTAGAAAGTACAGGTATTTGGGTTCAACATGTAAGAAGTAGAAAGTACAGGTATTTGGGTTCAACATGTAAGAAGTAGAAAGTACAGGTATTTGGGTTCAACATGTAAGAAGTAGAAAGTACAGGTATTTGAGTTCAACATGTAAGAAGTAGAAAGTACAGGTATTTGGGTTCAACATGTAAGAAGTAGAAAGTACAGGTATTTGGGTTCAACATGTAATAAGTAGAAAGTAGGGATGCACGATATTGGTTTTTTGAAACCGATACCGATACCGATAAGTTCCTGCTTCTCAAGACCGATACCGATACCGATAACCGATAATAAAAATTAAAATTACGCCACTAATTATTTTAATGCGATTAACGCATGTGTATTTTTTTTCCTCGGCCGCCCCGTAGCTTCAGAGCGCATCGAGTTTAAAATACCGTCTACAAGCTGATGCTGACAGCCCCGCTCCTGCTGCCCGCTTGTGGCAGACCACACTTCCACGCTCACCGGCAGGCACCGACTGGCCATCTGGAGGACCGGGAGGGTGTGTGTGCGTGTGGTCCGAGCAAGCAAGAGAGAGACGTTACGTGCATTGTTGTTGTTAACATCTGGTGCTAGCTAGCTGCGCTAACGGATATAAGGAGCTGTTTAAATGAAAACAGAGGAGCGCTCTATCCACACAACTGCGCCGAGCACTTGACTTGATGCAGGAAGCAGACAGCGGGACATTATAGGAGAAGTCAGCACACTCAGCAACATGATTGCAGCGTCCAGGCAGCTCCGGTTCGAGCATATGCCTTGAGTTGCACGTAGCTCCAACGCGCGCGCGCAGAGACACACACACCCACACTGTATTGTATTATTGTCTCCGTACGCTTTTAACACACCATCGTAGCGATGGCGATGTTTCAGGTGACTGATCAGGTTCGAAGTATTAGGGAGTGCTGGATTTGTGAAGAACTCCCCTCTTCCTAAACCACTAACACCACAGCACTGGCAAAACGGGAGGAGCCGAGTGAAAAACAAGCGCCCCTCACCCCAATCCACCCACACCGCAGTATACCCAAAAAATATATTGTATATTATCGGGGCTATTAATACTGTTATCGGTTTATCGGGATGACGTCATAATTCCTAATATCGGGCCGATAATTATCGGGCCGATAATTATCGTGCATCCCTAGTAGAAAGTACAGGTATTTGAGTTCAACATGTAAGAAGTCAAAGTAAAAAGTCCTCATAAAAATAAGTAGTGCAGTAAAGTACTGATACCAGAAAAATGTATTTAAGTACAGAAACGAAGTATTTGTACTCCACTACTTCCCACCTCTGACCTGAGAGATCTGGATGGTTTGTAATTTAGCAGAAGGTGAAGGTGAGGTGATTTTCTCAAACTAGGTCATTGACGTCTCGGCTGAAACGCTGCCGCCATCAAACTCAGGAGGTCGGACAGGATGGGATTTATGTGACAGGCTGCCTGAAGACGTTAGTATTCCGGAGCGTCACGTGACGGTTTCTCCTCAGCGCCAGTGTCCGTCGCGGCTTGTCCGCAAACCATGAGACCTGTCAGAGTGACTCACAGCACACACCTGGCTGGCACAGTTATATTCAGAAGGATAATTACTTACTGCACATAGAATCACAACAACGGTGATATTGAGAACAACACATGCAGCAGTTTGACAGATTTCATTCAAAGTCTGAGGGAAAATGTGGTTAGAAATCTCTCGATGGAAGTATTTTCACACGGGTTTAAGAATTGACTTAAGAAATGCACCGAAATAACATGCTGTAATGAAGCCCTGTTAGAACGAATGTCCTTAGTTGTGTTAATTGGGATTCACCAATGTTCCTTTTAGGTAGAGAGATGGATGTTACGATTGGTCGAGAGCACTTTTACCAATAACTAAAAGAAAATCTGGTTTTCTCAGTCGACAAATTGTTTGTGCAACACAGGAAAAGATCTGTTTTGAATTTGAGAAACATGATTGGGTTATTACATTTGTGATCTGAATGAAGGCCATGTGTCCATTAACCCCAGTGAGCCTTGATGGCATGATTTTGAAAATGTGAGATGCTGCTAATGGAAGCAGGGCTTCTGTCTGATGGACTGGTTTTCACTAAGGTAAGAATTATCATTCATAAAAATGTTAAATTATATCGTGTTTTTCCCTCTGAATTCCCCTTAAGGGACCAATACATGTTAATCTTATTTCATAAATATCCAGACATTTAGCCACGTTTCGGTTGACTTAATATGAAAAACAAGAATTAAAACTCAAAATAAAAAGTTACTGAGGAAATTAAAAAGTTCTTCTTCTTACAGCCTTTAACGCAGGGGTTCTCAAAGTGTTGATGAGTGAGGGCCAATTTAGGTTCCCAATATTGGATTGAGGGCCGCCCAAGAAAAAACGGAACACAACATAATTCCAAAACAAATCCTTTCTTTATTGTACTAACCAATTACCGCAACTCGCGAGATGCCTAGTTGCCATGCAACCAGTAGTCTAGCAAACATTCCACAAGCTGTCATTCATAATTTAGGAATGACAACCCAGGGGGCGCAGTTTTACCATTCTTAAATTCCCATTCTAATTCTTACTGGATACGAACCACGGAGGATTAAAATATAACGCATGCATTTCAGCGTGTCACATTAACTATCGCGGGCCGCCAGAAACATTTCCGAGGGCCGCCATTGGCCCGCGGGCCGCACTTTGAGAACCCCTGCTTTAACGGTAGCATCTCTCCAATCACTTATAACGGCACAGCCATGCATTTTATATTTGAGTTAGTTTGTTTTCTCTGATTTAATGGTTGTTTTCTACGCAGCAAAAAGTGCTTAGGTTGCAGGAAATCATGTTGGAGGAAGGACTGGGTTTCCATAGGACTTCAGTTAAATATGACCCAGCTCCATGTCAAAAACCAGGCTCTACTTTTAACGTACAGTATTATTTTTAATAACTACGATATTGGATGTTAACATAATTGCATGCTATGTTGTTTCTGCATCGACTCAATGCCATAATGTCTTTTGTGTGCTTAGCAAAGTCCTCCTCGGCCCTGTGGAGCTGGTGTGATTGACAGCAGCGTTTCACACCCTTTCCTGTCACATGTTATCTGAGATGATGGACGTTCTCACTCTTTATTTCTTTTGCCATTTGATTTTCGAATGACTGAACATCTGACCCACCGCCTGTCCTCGTCCTTCAGGAGGAACCATGGTGATACATCAGCGTGCAAGAGAAGAAGACATGTTTATAGAAGAGCATTGAAGGTCTCCTATCAAGCAAAATGCACTTTTTGGTGTCTTTCCTCTCGGCGTCAGGGAACTCACAAAGTGTCAGAAAATAAAACCCTCTCTCTTTTCCTCCGCACCCGCATCTCTAAAAAAACGGGGGGGGGAAACGGAGCTGATCCAGATTTGCTGCGTCATGATGTAATATCTGAAATGTGGGCGGGCTTTAGACCCACGGGCCAATCAGAAACAATGAGTGACTTGTTCTGGACGTAATATGGTCTTTGTTTGCATTAGCATCGCTAACACTCAGAGCTAACCTGTACTGAGAGAGCATGTGTGTGAAGAAGCAGGAAGTAAAAGGAAGTCACCTTGTGGTAAATCTGAGAGAGAGAAAGAGTTTCAGAAATAATATCTTCCGGGTAATTCTGAGCAGGCATTAGCTCCCCCTCCTCTTTAAAAAAGAGAACATCAGCATGAACAGCTGAAACAGGGACATGAGGGATTTCTAAAATGCATGACCGGTTTGGTATTTTGAGCTAAACACTGTTTTTATATATTTTATATATCTGAGACCCATAATATGCCTCCAAATAGCATGATAGGAGACCTTTAAAGCATACAAGTACTGTTTAGGATCAATGAGTAGCTGTTATCTTAGACCTTGTGTTTGTTCAAGTTTAGATAATCCTGGAGAGTTCACATGAAAATAAATGATTAAAATGATGACAAAATAACCATGCACGGCTGTGCAGTGTCAACGAGTCAAAGTCAACTTCATTGTCTTTCAGTTCGTGTACAGACGGAGAGATCCAAATACCGTTTCCCACAGTCCTGAATACAAAAGAGAAAAGACAGAGCGAAGAAATGTAAATGAATGATAAGTGATCGGAGAGGTGCTTCCTTCAAGCCCCCGTCACACTGTCCCGAAATGGACACCCGATGGACACACGATAAAGGAAATGTTCAAATTCGGCTGTGATCGCAGCAACATCGGGCCGTTCGTGAGGGCATCTACGTCTTAAATGTAATGTAAATGTTGCCTTCGTGTGTGGTTCGGGGCCATCTTCGTGCGAAATTCACAATTCCATATTCGTGTGTCCATCGGGTGTACGTTTCGGGACAGTGTGACAGGGGCGCATTTACATTACTTTTAAGACGTACAACTGCAACGAAAGTAACACAAACAGTTATGTTACAGTATTATGTTACAGCACTGATATGTTCAGACTTTGTTCTTTACTTTCTCCGTCTTTATATGTAGAAGATATTACGTTTTCTCCGTAATGTTGTTTCCATAGCAACAACAACTTTCTGTCAACTGTCCTTCAAAATAATATATTATATCCTTTTCAGTCTCACAGAACACAAATCGGGTTATTTACATAATGTGTTTACATGATTTTGTTGTGCACTAAAACAACCCGATGGACACACGATAAAGGAAACGTTCAAATTCGGCTGTGATCGTAGCAACATCGGGCCGTTCGTGAGGGCATCTAAGCCATCGTATGACCGCCGGTGGAGTTTCTCAGGCTCCGGCAGCAACTTCGTGAGCGGTGGCAAAATCTTTGGCATGCCAACAAATAGCCGAAGGGACCTCGAGAAGATTCATTTTCGTGTTGAATTTGTGTGTCCGTGTTGCCCTTCGTAAGGCCATCGTGAGGGCGATCAGAGTGAGGGCGAATGCACCGATGATAACACGAAGATGACACGACTTGACAAGATGCCCTCACCAGTGCCTTACGAAGTTGCCGCTCACGAAGTTGCTGCCGGAGCCTGAGAAACTCCACCGGCGGTCATAGGAACATAGGAACGTTTCCTTTATCGCGTGTCCATCGGGTGTCCATTTCGGGACAGTGTGACAGCGGCTTAAAGGCTGTAATCAGAAGAACTTGTGAGGAAATGAAGGTGCTTTTTTCAAACGCCTCGCCTGCCTACCCTGACGGCCCCTACACACGGCGGCGTGCGTTGCGGCTTGGCGGTGGGCGTGTCTTGAGCTTGGGGAATCAACGCGAGCAGCCCGACCAACAACCAACCACATGAATGTCCCGCCCCGGACATACAAAGCAAAGCATTCATGCTACATCCATGCTGGCTACATATACTGTCTATGCTTGCTAGCTGTCCATTCAAACGAAGTACACTGGATATAAACTCCCCAAACAGGCGAAAACCTACCACTTTCCCCCACTGTCTCTGCATGCCTGGCTCCTCCGGTTTGTGTCCCTGTATGTAAAGAGGGACTGGTCATAGAGTACCGGGTGATTCCCTACCGCCTCGATAATTTTCTCCTCCATTTTTTGACATATGGGAAATAACTGCGGTCTGGCTCTCCCAACATACACCCGGTTTGATTGGCTCCTGCTTGTACTGTCAGATTTACATACGAGGGATTTGATTGGCCGACGCCTCCGTCGAGGCGGCAAAAGTAGAACATTGCTCTACTTTTGCAGCGAGCACCGCGAGAGAAGCTACGCTTTGCTCCCAAAATGCAGTTCGGCGAATCGTGACGTCACCCCATTCAAAGTGAATGGGCAGAAGCGTTGAAGCGGCAACGCACGCCGCCGTGTGTAGGGGCCGTGAGTCTGAGGTCATTACTATTTGTCGATTGGTGCTTTAATTATGTTAAATATGTCTCATCTCTGAAAACTTTAAAGAGGACATAATATGCTCATTTTCTGGTTCATATCATATTTAGTGCCTCGACTGTGACGTGTCTCCGTGATGTAATGTTCAAAAAGCTCACAAAGTGTGTGGGGGAGAAACTCAGGGGTCGTAGCCTCTGCAGACCATTGACATGCACTAAAACCTACACACTACAGGGAAGGGAAATAGGGCTTCTTTAAGTGCAATCCTTGGAGAGGTTTTACAACATAGCAACATTTGAAATCCTTCACCTGCGTCTCCTGACTCTTGAAACCTGTGATTTTTCGAGTGCTGCTATTATTAGCTAAGGACACTTGACCTGATTGACCCGGGCAGTGGATGATTACGGTTCAATATGTGTTTCAAAGCATGAGCATTCCCCAATGAGATCACCAAGGTCAGGGTAAAGCTGCTTTGTATGGATTAAGCTGATACTCCAGAGCCCTTTGAGAGCCACTAATATCTCACATTCAACCGCAACTAATGCCCCATGTCTCCAGAGTTAAACTGCACATTTCTCCGGAGCCCTGTGAGTCATGTTTGGCGTCTGTGCGTGGGATGATGAGCAATCCAGGCTGGACGAGGCTTCGGATCTGAGTCTCAGGGGAGGGGGGAAATACTGAAGCACAGACGGGGCTAAACACACGGATAATTCACATCTAGTGCCCGTGAAAAGGCGGTGGAGATTGGACCGTGTGATGGGGAAGTCTGGGAAATAATGCGCTCGAACGAAGAGCGGGATTAAAGGAACAATACATATGCCATGTTGTGTTTTTTGGTTGTCAACCTATTTCTGTTTGTGAAATGTTGAAGTGATCCCTGCCTACCTATCTGTTGTGTCTGTAGAGCAGGGGCGTCAAACTCAAATACACAGTGGGCCAAAATTAAAAAATGGGTGCTAGTCGAGGGCCGGACTGGTTCAATGTTTATTGCAGAACTTATTGAAATGAACTTATCGCACATATTAAACCTGGAACTATCAAAGCTTAAATGATTGCCTGCAGTGGAAACGCGCCATACGTAACTTGCACGTTGCTGTTTTAATGCAAGGACGAAGTGCATTATAAATCTTGTAGGAATAATACACTTCAGATATTTTTATAATCGCTGTTCAAATGCATCGGGGGAAATGATAAGGTCAATTTCCAGTGACCTTGCCGGCGGAGCTGTTCTCTCTGTTCCTCGTCTTCGTTATCGGCAGGTTTTACGTTACATAACTTGCTCTGTTGTCGGCAGAGACTTCCATTTCCTCTGTGAATCCCAAAAGGGGTGAGTCAGGGCGAGAGGGGCGAGAGAACAAGAGAATAAAGAGGCTGATCCTGAGCTGGTTATCGAGCCGCTGACATTGAGGCCGTGATGCTTCGTCTGTGTGTCGGAGCGCATCCTAGGAACCAAGGAAGGATCCTTCCAGATGTGTTTGTGAGAGAATAGCTGCCCTGAACACGTGCCTGTTGTCCCGCTGTGTCCTCTGGACAGTGGTCCCTTGAGTTGAGTTATGGGTAGGGTCAATCATCCTTCCACGTTTACCCTCAGACATACAGAACATGGCAGATAATTAATGAAAATGTTTTTTCTGATATCAAGTAAGATATATTTCTTGTAAAAAGAAGATCCCTCTTTTTAAAAACTCCTCTGAGGTACTGAGAGATAAGTCTTTGAGTTCACAAAGTACTTCATGTCTAAAAAAGACTTTAATGTTGTAGGCCTGTTTGGGCACCGGGTGTAATTGTATATACTGGGGGACAGGTGGAGGTGGGAGTAGAGCACCAGTGATATGGTTTTTAGGGAGGACACAGGAAAGGGAAAGTTAAATATATGTTGGTGATATTGGAACGCTGCCCCGCGAACTGGGGCATCAGCGGCAGTTTCCCGTTCGAGTTCATTTCCTGTTTTACTTCAATTTGACTACAAATTAAGCTTTGGATCTTTTTCTCTGCGGTAACAAAAAGTAAATGTTCCCGTCTGAGGGACGAATGAAGGTATTCTGATTCTTTTCATTTCATCAAAACTTATTCACCATGGCGATATAAATCATTTCCCATCATTAAATCATTCATCAAATTATGAAGCTAAATAATAACGTTGACTTCATCGTGGCTCTAACAAGCACCATTGGCCGCTTTCACACCAAGTTGGTTTGCAATTCGCCCAGCCAATCAGAAACTGGAACCTTGAGGAAAAAAAAGTTCCAGTTCCAGATCGTTTTGGTGTGAACGCAAAATCCCGGGAACTATCGGAACTCCTGGGGCAAGAACTCCGGTGTGAACGCACCCATTGAGTTCTGTGTAACCAAATGTCTCTCAGAGGGGCGGGGGGGAGGGGCTCCTTATTTTCATCTGAAGTAACAGACAGAGAATCAGCACTTTGGAAACAGGGCTGAAACAGAGGGGATTATGGGTAATGCTGCAATTATCTGTTTGGAGTTTCAGCCAATCAGAGACAGGCTCTGGATATATATGAGACCTGATGAGAAACAGTATGATGGGGAACCTTTAACACACGCCTCCAACATGAAAGTGCTGTGCTTCCCCCTCTGCTCGCCAACAGCTTGCTTTCCGTGGAGACGTGATTCTACATGTCTGCTCTCGTGTGAGTTGCCACGACGCATCAACTTAATTAATGTGAATGTGCCCGGAGTCATTCCTGCCGTCGGTACAGAGGCTGTTACGTCACACACACACACACACACACACACACACACACACACACACACACACACACACACACACACACACACACACACACACACACACACACACACATACTGTACGCACGCACACACACGCACGCACGCACGCGCACACACACACACACACACACACATTTGGATCCCACTGGGGATTTACGTTCTCCAACACAAATCCCTGCTCCGTTGTTTTTGTTGTTGTTGAGGGAATTTATTTATCGACTAAATGAACCCAAATAATATTGTATTCCTTATTTTATTCGTTTCTATTTCTATGTAAATACTGATATATTTTACTATATATTTTTTTATATTCTTCTAGTTCGCCATCTGTGTTTTTAATATTACTTTTACTCGTATGTATGCACCATGACATCAAGTCAAATTCCTGTTTCTGATTCTGATCAAAGTGAAGAAAGAATGAATCGTTCGATTGTCTTTGTTATATTTTAGTCCTGTAAGAAGTTCAGTCGGTCGTACGGAGAGCATCCAGTCTGCAGAGTGAAAGACCAAGAGTAGGGTTTGGGTTGCATTTTGAAACAATACTGCAACAAATCTTCTCAACAAGAGTTTTCCCGAGCTTAGCAAATACCTGTACTTTCTACTTCTTACATGTTGAACCCAAATACCTGTACTTTCTACTTCTTACATGTTGAACTCAAATACCTGTACTTTCTACTTCTTACATGTTGAACTCAAATACCTGTACTTTCTACTTCTCACATGTTGAACACAAATACCTGTACTTTCTACTTCTCACATGTTGAACTCAAATACCTGTACTTTCTACTTCTCACATGTTGAACTCAAATACCTGTACTTTCTACTTCTTACATGTTGAACTCAAATACCTGTACTTTCTACTTCTTACATGTTGAACACAAATACCTGTACTTTTTACTTCTTACATGTTGAACTCAAATACCTGTACTTTCTACTTCTCACATGTTGAACCCAAATACCTGTACTTTCTTCTTCTCTCATTTCCCAAACAGCTGGTTCCTTTAGTCTGAATGTGTGTTGGTGCGTGGTCATTATTCTTTAGAGTCACTGCGTGCCTATTGGTTGGAACACGATCCGTGTATCCATCACTTCCTGGTCTTCTCTAAAGAAGAGGGACCAATGGAAACGTTGTCATGTTGCCGTTGGTCACCATGGAAACATTCATTAGCTAACAATGACATTATTGTTCGATTGATATAAAGGGAGGTCAGGTACTCTTTAAAGCAGCTGCTAGTTATGGGTGTCACGATCTGTCTGTGTTTTATTTTGTCCTGTCTCGACCTGTCTTTGGTTTCCTGTTTTAGTTTGAAAAGTGTTCACCCCCCGTCTTGTCTGTTCCCTCCTGCCTGATTACCTGATTGTGTTCACCTGGTGCCTCTGTGTGTTCTCCTCCCTCCTCACCTGTGTCTTGTTTATGTGATTAGTCTTGCATTTAAGTTCTGGTTTTTCTGTCAGTCTGTGTGAGATTCTTGACGTTGTTGGATGGATTTTGGTTCGTAGTACGAGTTTATGTTTTTCCTGGCTTTACTTGCCCGGCCTTTCCCACGAATAAAGGAGTTTGATTCAACCAACGGGTTGCTGCATTTGAGTCCTATATACACCTCGCCGTCCAGCCGTGACAATGGTTGCTGTTAAACCCCAAGCCTCTCTTTCAGGTCTCAATGACATTTCCAGAACAAATGACCATATCTTCTAAAAGGGGAACAGTAATAGTCTTTCTTCTCAAAGTAATGATAAACCTGTGCGTTGGAGGTCGAAAAGTCAGAGTCAATATAGAATATTTTATTTTAAAGAAAATTCAGATTGAACATAAAAAACTGTAAATTATAGTGTCCGTCCAAAAATTATGTTTTACTTTTTACATCCAACTACCCTTGGATGATGGTAAGGTAGACTAAAAGGAATCCAAAGTACGACATATAATAAGTACCCTGTATGAAGATTGATGCAAAACAAGTGACATTTTACCTTTTTAGAGAGGTTTAGCAAAAAAACCCACTTCTGGGGTCATTTGGGTGGATTCCGTTTCTCTGGCCCCCCTCGGTCGATTTTGATGATTGACATCTCTTTTTAACCGTTAGAGCCAATAGAATCGAAGGGAAGTTCCACTCACACGCACAGGTTACCAAATAAGGAGTGAGAGAGAGGCGCGTAGCCAAAACCGGATCTGCGACACACTCTGGTGGCTACCATTAGCAGCTAACTTTTATTCTCAGATCTTTGAATACAAATTGAATTATGGTTCATCAATAGTTTTTCAAAGTGACGGACACATTGCTATAACCTATGGATTAACCTTCAGCTGCGTTCTTTCTCGTTTTAATGCCATTGAACACAACTTTTGAGCTAAGGTTAGCATATCTCTGTGTTTTGCTAAAGCTACGTCGTGTGTCGTCTGTATTTGCTTCCCCTGTCACGAGTTCTGATCGCTCAGTGATGATCCTTATATTTCTAAAATCTGTGGACTCTCAGGATGTTATCCAAGCTTGTTTGTGCAGCTCCAATAAGTATCTCGATCTGTATAGCTAGAGTTCTGTGCTAACGGCATTAAGATTTTTTCGCTCAGCGTTAGCCTTGTGTTTTACAAATGTTGTGGTTTCGGACCCGCCGAAGGGTCCGTGGGGCTTAAGAGGGCATTTCAAAGCCCATACTTTTAGGAGTAAAGAAGTATGTACTTCTACTTGAGTAAAGGATGTGTGTACTTTTCCCCTCTCTGTTTTTTCTAAAAGGAAGTAAATGAGCATAATATGTTCCTATCACAGTTGGTTAGCCGTCTCCTTCAGAGCTGCAGCTGCTGACTCATTAGCTGCTGTTGTGTTTCGACGAGGGTCTTTCAGCCCTCAACTGTGCTTCTCCTCCCCCTGCGATCCATGCCAGCCTGCAGGAGGGGAATTAGACGGTGTGTGTGGTCCTTTTATTTATACAGTCTATAGTGTGGTCCAACTGATGGGTGCACAAAGGGAGGGGTTTCTGGGGGAGACAAAGACAGTAGACCCCTCCCACAGGCACGACAGGCTACAGTCATCTGCAACATGTGAGCCATTACTCACGCATTCCTCGTTTAAAGTAGAGACACTACATACTGATATACACCTGAACATCAGCAGGAGAGGACTCTTTAAAGTAGAGACACTACAAACTGATATACACCTGAACATCAGCAGGAGAGGACTCTTTAAAGTAGAGACACTACATACTGATATACACCTGAACATCAGCAGGAGAGGACTCTTTAAAGTAGAGAAACTACATACTGATATACACCTGAACATCAGAGGAGAGGACTCTTTAAAGTAGAGACACTACATACTGATATACACCTGAACATCAGCAGGAGAGGACTCTTTAAAGTAGAGACACTACATACTGATATACACCTGAACATCAGCAGGAGAGGACTCTTTAAAGTAGAGACACTACATACTGATATACACCTGAACATCAGCAGGAGAGGACTCTTTAAAGTAGAGACACTACATACTGATATACACCTGAACATCAGCAGGAGAGGACTCTTTAAAGTAGAGACACTACATACTGATATACACCTGAACATCAGCAGGAGAGGACTCTTTAAAGTAGAGACACTACATACTGATATACACCTGAACATCAGCAGGAGAGGACTCTTTAAAGTAGAGACACTACATACTGATATACACCTGAACATCAGCAGGAGAGGACTCTTTAAAGTAGAGACACTACATACTGATATACACCTGAACATCAGCAGGAGAGGACTCTTTAAAGTAGAGACACTACATACTGATATACAGCTGAACATCAGCAGGAGAGGACTCTTTAAAGTAGAGACACTACATACTGATATACACCTGAACATCAGCAGGAGAGGACTCTTTAAAGTAGAGACACTACATACTGTTATACACCTGAACATCAGCAGGAGAGGACTCTTTAAAGTAGAGACACTACATACTGATATACACCTGAACATCAGCAGGAGAGGACTCTTTAAAGTAGAGACACTACATACTGATATACACCTGAACATCAGCAGGAGAGGACTCTTTAAAGTAGAGACACTACATACTGATATACACCTGAACATCAGCAGGAGAGGACTCTTTAAAGTAGAGACACTACATACTGATATACACCTGAACATCAGCAGGAGAGGACTCTTTAAAGTAGAGACACTACATACTGATATACACCTGAACATCAGCAGGAGAGGACTCTTTAAAGTAGAGACACTACATACTGATATACACCTGAACATCAGCAGGAGAGGACTCTTTAAAGTAGAGACACTACATACTGATATACACCTGAACATCAGCAGGAGAGGACTCTTTAAAGTAGAGACACTACATACTGATATACACCTGAACATCAGCAGGAGAGAACTCTTTAGTTTTTACCCAGATATATGGAGCATTAAAAAACGCTTCCTCATGCTTAGTTTTGTGTCACCTGGGACAAAAAGCAGAAGTGTCCAGATGAAATGGTTCATCAGAGAACAGTAGCTACAAAAAAGGAAAATAAAAGCTGGTGTAAACAAGTTAATTATGTTCGAAGCCAATGGGGTTTGCTCTATCATGCAAGCCTTTGCTGCAGGAGTCTAAATGACTAACACCCACCCCAAAACAAGTGTGAGGATGTATCTGTGCACGTGGAGTCGTGACGAGCCCTTGTCTGCACGGGTTTATTTGCGTCTCCCAGGCACTTCGTGAACCTTCGCATTCCTCACGGTCGGCTGCAGACCGTCGGCTCATGCGTCACAACAGTTTATATTCTGTCCTCTGTGGACGCCGGAGAAGTCACCAAAACAGAACCATTTGTGAGGATGGAAACCCCGAGACTGAGCATTCATTTTCATTTCCGGGAAATGTTCAGACGTCTTCCCCTCAGTTTATCATTCCAGCTCTGCAACTGTGACAGCGTGCCTTCAGCAGAGAGAGTGTGACTCTGTGGATCAGTATGTAGTGTCTCTACTTTAAAGAGTCCTCTCCTGCTGATGTTCAGGTGTATATCAGTATGTAGTGTCTCTACTTTAAAGAGTCCTCTCCTGCTGATGTTCAGGTGTATATCAGTATGTAGTGTCTCTACTTTAAAGAGTCCTCTCCTGCTGATGTTCAGGTGTATATCAGTATGTAGTGGCTCTACTTTAAAGAGTCCTCTCCTGCTGATGTTCAGGTGTATATCAGTATGTAGTGTCTCTACTTTAAAGAGTCCTCTCCTGCTGATGTTCAGGTGTATATCAGTATGTAGTGTCTCTACTTTAAAGAGTCCTCTCCTGCTAATGTTCAGGTGTATATCAGTATGTAGTGTCTCTACTTTAAAGAGTCCTCTCCTGCTGATGTTCAGGTGTATATCAGTATGTAGTGTCTCTACTTTAAAGAGTCCTCTCCTGCTGATGTTCGGGTTTCAACATTTTCACAGCTTGATTATTTCGGAAACATTTGTGGACGTTATTATAACTTTATTATCTTTATTAAACCAAGATTTGTTCAACCCATTTTTCGATAACAGACTTGCTTTTTTTAAATAGCGCCTTACGATATCCGATACTTTGACCCTACGATCTCCCTCTGGAGGGAACACAGGGATTGTAGCCTTTGCAGACCACTGACACGCACTAACACCTGTATTACTCTCTACAGGAGAGGGAGAACTCTAACTAGGATAATATGACCTCTTTAAATAAAATGCTTTAATACAAACATAAATTGTTCAACCATGTTGTTTTGATTCTCTGCAAGAAAGCAAAACAAAAAGGAAGTAATTTACATCTACTCAAGTACTCTGAGAGACTTATCGAGGTGATAATTCAAGTGGTCTCTCTCTCTCTTCTCTCTCTCTCTCTCTCTTCTCTCTCTCTCTCTCTCTCTCTCTCTCTCTCTCCGATTGGAAAACTTCAATGTGGATTAAATTAATATCCCCATTTTGGCTCCTGGGGGTCCTTCACCCTCCCCCCCTCCCCTCCCCTCCCCACTGGCAACCATGAGACCGTGAGCAACGAGGAGGTGAAATGTCACGAGCAAAATGCAAATTCATGCTGACAAGCGGTGCAGAAAACATGCTCTCTGCGACTCGGGAACATTGGTATTTCACAAAGTCAAATGAACATGTCAGCCAACACTGAAGGGCAGATATCAGGTTATTTAAAGAGGAGGATGTTACATCACTGAGTGTTTAGTGGAGCTTAAAGGCTCCTCGTACACACAATATAACTAAAACTATACAGAACCCCACAAAGACACATAAAACAACCATGAAGAGACTCAAAACAAAAGAGACTCAAAATGCAAAGGAGACACAAAATGACCACAAGGAGACACAAAATGACCACAATGAGACACAAAATGACCACAAGGAGACACAAAAGGCACAAGGAGACACAAAATGACCACAAGGAGACACAAAAGGCACAAGGAGACACAACATGACCACAAGGAGACTTAAAATGACCACAAGGAGACACAAAAGGCACAAGGAGACACAAAACGACCACAAGGAGACTCAAAATTACCACAAGGAGACACAAAATGACCACAAGGAGACTCAAAAGGCACAAGGAGACAAAAAATGACCACAAGGAGACTCAGAATGACCACAAGGAGACACAAAAGGCACAAGGAGACACAAAATGACCACAAGGAGACTTAAAATGACCACAAGGAGACACAAAAGGCACAAGGAGACACACAACGACCACAAGGAGACTCAACATGACCACAAGGAGACTCAATAGTACCACAAGGAGACACTAAATGACCACAAGGAGACACAAAATGACCACAAGGAGACTCAAAAGGCACAAGGAGACACAAAATGACCACAAGGAGACTCAAAATGACCACAAGGAGACTCAAAATGACCACAAGGAGACACAAAAGGCACAAGGAGACACAAAACGACCACAAGGAGACTCAACATGACCACAAGGAGACTCAATAGTACCACAAGGAGACACTAAATGACCACAAGGAGACACAAAATGACCACAAGGAGACTCAAAAGGCACAAGGAGACACAAAATGACCACAAGGAGACTCAAAATGACCACAAGGAGACTCAAAATGACCACAAGGAGACACAAAAGGCACAAGGAGACTCAAAATGACCACACGGAGACTCAAAATGACCACAAGGAGACACAAAATGACCACAAAGAGACACAAAAGGCACAAGGAGACACAAAATGACCACAAGGAAACTCAAAATGATCACAAGGAGACTCAAAATGACCACAGGGAGACACAAAATGACCACAAGGAGACTCAAAATGACCACAAGGAGACACAAAATGACCACAAGGAGACACACAATGACCACAAGGAGACTCAAAATGACAACAAGGAGACACAAAATGACCACAAGGAGACACAAAATGACCACAAGGAGACACACAATGACCACAAGGAGACTCAAAATGACCACAAGGAGACACAAAATGACCACAAGGAGACTCAAAATGAACACAAGGAGACACAAAATGACCACAAGGAGACACAAAATGACCACAAGGAGACACACAATGACCACAAGGAGACTCAAAATGACCACAAGGAGACACAAAATGACCACAAGGAGACTCAAAATGAACACAAGGAGACACAAAATGACCACAAGGAGACACAGAATGACCACAAGGAGACACAGAATGACCACAAGGAGACACAGAATGACCACAAGGACACTCAAAAATGACCACAAGGAAACTCAAAAATGACCACAAGGAGACTCAAAATGACCACAAGGAGACTCAAAATGACCACAAGGAGACACAGAATGACCACAAGGAGACACAGAATGACCACAAGGAGACTCAAAATGACCACAAGGAGACTCAAAATGACCACAAGGAGACTCAAAATGACCACAAGGAGACACAAAATGACCACAAGGAGACACAAAAGGCACAAGGAGACTCAAAATGACCACACGGAGACTCAAAATGACCACAAGGAGACACAAAATGACCACAAAGAGACACAAAAGGCACAAGGAGACACAAAATGACCACAAGGAGACTCAAAATGACCACAAGGAAACTCAAAAATGACCACAAGGAGACACAGAATGACCACAAGGAGACACAGAATGACCACAAGGAGACTCAAAATGACCACAAGGAGACTCAAAATGACCACAAGGAGACACAAAATGACCACAAGGAGACACAAAATGAACACAAGGAGACACAGAATGACCACAAGGAGACACAGAATGACCACAAGGAGACACAGAATGACCACAAGGAGACACAGAATGACCACAAGGAGACACAAAATGACCACAAGGAGACACAAAATGACCACAAGGAGACACAGAATGACCACAAGGAGACTCAAAATGACCACAAGGAGACTCAAAATGACCACAAGGAGACACAAAAGGCACAAGGAGACTCAAAATGACCACACGGAGACTCAAAATGACCACAAGGAGACACAAAATGACCACAAAGAGACACAAAAGGCACAAGGAGACACAAAATGACCACAAGGAGACTCGAAATGACCACAAGGAGACTCAAAATGACCACAGGGAGACTCAAAATGACCACAAGGAGACACAAAATGACCACAAGGAGACACACAATGACCACAAGGAGACTCAAAATGACCACAAGGAGACACAAAATGACCACAAGGAGACACAAAATGACCACAAGGAGACACACAATGACCACAAGGAGACTCAAAATGACCACAAGGAGACACAAAATGACCACAAGGAGACTCAAAATGAACACAAGGAGACACAAAATGACCACAAGGAGACACAGAATGACCACAAGGAGACACAGAATGACCACAAGGAGACACAGAATGACCACAAGGAGACTCAAAAATGACCACAAGGAGACACAAAATGACCACAAGGAGACTTAAAATGACCACAAGGAGACACAAAAGGCACAAGGAGACACAAAATCACCACAAGGAGACTCGAAATGACCACAAGGAGACTCAAAATGACCACAAGGAGACACAAAATGACCACAAGGAGACTCAAAATGACCACAAGGAGACTCAAAATAACCACAAGGAGACACAAAATGACCACAAGGAGACTCAAAAGGCACAAGGAGACACAAAATGACCACAAGGAGACACAAAATGACCACAAGGAGACTCAAAAGGCACAAGGAAACACAAAATGACCACAAGGAGACTCAAAATGACCACAAGGAGACACAAAAGGCACAAGGAGACACAAAATGACCACAAGGAGACTTAAAATGACCACAAGGAGACACAAAAGGCACAAGGAGACACAAAACGACCACAAGGAGACTCAAAATGACCACAAGGAGACTCAATAGTACCAAAGGAGACACTAAATGACCACAAGGAGACACAAAATGACCACAAGGAGACTCAAAAGGCACAAGGAGACACAAAATGACCACAAGGAGACTCAAAATGACCACAAAGAGACACAAAAGGCACAAGGAGACACAAAATGACCACAAGGAGACTCGAAATGACCACAAGGAGACTCAAAATGACCACAGGGAGACTCAAAATGACCACAAGGAGACTCAAAATGACCACAAGGAGACACAAAATGACCACAAGGAGACACACAATGACCACAAGGAGACACACAATGACCACGAGGAGACTCAAAATGACCACAAGGAGACACAAAATGACCACAAGGAGACACAAAATGACCACAAGGAGACACACAATGACCACAAGGAGACACAGAATGACCACAAGGAGACTCAAAATGACCACAAGGAGACACAAAATGACCACAAGGAGACACAAAATGACCACAAGGAGACACACAATGACCACAAGGAGACTCAAAATGACCACAAGGAGACACAGAATGACCACAAGGAGACTCAAAATGACCACAAGGAGACACAAAATGAACACAAGGAGACACAGAATGACCACAAGGAGACACAGAATGACCACAAGGAGACACAGAATGACCACAAGGAGACACAGAATGACCACAAGGAGACTCAAAAATGAACACAAGGAGACACAGAATGACCACAAGGAGACACAGAATGACCACAAGGAGACTCAAAAATGACCACAAGGAGACTCAAAATGACCACAAGGAGACTCAAAATGACCACAAGGAGACTCAATAGTACCACAAGGAGACACTAAATAACCACAAGGAGACACAAAATGACCACAAGGAGACTCAAAAGGCACAAGGAGACACAAAATGACCACAAGGAGACTCAAAATGACCACAAAGAGACACAAAAGGCACAAGTAGACACAAAATGACCACAAGGAGACTCGAAATGACCACAAGGAGACACAAAATGACCACAGGGAGACACAAAATGACCACAAGGAGACTCAAAATGACCACAAGGAGACACAAAATGACCACAAGGAGACACACAATGACCACACGGAGACTCAAAATGACCACAAGGAGACACAGAATGACCACAAGGAGACTCAAAATGACCACAAGGAGACACAAAATGACCACAAGGAGACACAAAATGAACACAAGGAGACACAAAATGACCACAAGGAGACTCAAAATGACCACAAGGAGACACAAAATGACCACAAGGAGACACAGAATGACCACAAGGAGACTCAAAAATGAACACAAGGAGACACAAAATGACCACAAGGAGACACAGAATGACCACAAGGAGACTCAAAAATGAACACAAGGAGACTCAAAATGACCACAAGGAGACACAAAATGACCACAAGGAGACTCAAAAATGAACACAAGGAGACACAAAATGACCACAAGGAGACTCAAAAATGAACACAAGGAGACACAAAATGACCACAAGGAGACACAAAATGACCACAAGGAGACTCAAAATGACCACAAGGAGACACAGAATGACCACAAGGAGACTCAAAATGACCACAAGGAGACACAGAATGACCACAAGGAGACTCAGAATGAGTACAAGGAGACACAGAATGACCACAAGGAGACTCAAAATGACCACAAGGAGACACAGAATGACCACAAGGAGACTCAAAATGACCACAAGGAGACACAGAATGACCACAAGGAGACTCAGAATGAGTACAAGGAGACACAGAATGACCACAAGGAGGAGGATTTATTGGGGGTTTTGGATAGTTTATATGTTTGCCATGTTTATAATATTATAACTTATTATCAGTTGGGTCACATGGGCATGTGTGTGTGTGTGTGTGTGTGTGTGTGTGTGTGTGTGTGTGTGTGTGTGTGTGTGTGTGAAAGAGAGGGTTGCTGTATTTCTTCTCACAGATGGATTATTTAGGGAATATATTTGTGGACGGTTGGTTAGGAAGAAAAAACATACTTCCCACGACGTTTTCTTTTTCTTTAAAGCCGTCGCACGCGTGAAGTTCTTCAGTGACATCCGCACGATGTGAAAACATGTGTTTCACGGATTAAAGCGGGAGAAACGGTCAGAATGAATAATATATGATATCACTTTTATCAAGGCATTGCACTTCTGGATGATTTGAATAAACCGCACAAAACAACGTTCTCTCCTGGATCTTTGTTCTCTGCCTACGGTTTGGATCTAGAGCCAAGTTCCTGCGCTCTCTCTTTCTGATTCAGCCGCTAAAATATCCCTCTGCAGTAGAAAGTAACTATCTCCGCTCGGTGGTGAACACATCAATAATCATAAGCAGTGTTTCAATAGGAATGGGCAATAACACACACATTACAAAAATGTTTAGTATATTTTGATGCCTATACTTTTGTACTTCTACCTTTGAATGCAGGACTTTTACTTCTAACCGAGTAGTTGTAGAATTGTGTATTTATACTTTAGCCCTTAAATGGTTACCGTGGGGATCAAATCATTTGACAGGCTGTGTTGATGTGTAATAACAGTGTAATATGGGTATAATATTGGTGCAGTAATGTGTAATGTGGGTTGAGTAACATTGTAGTATGTGTGTGTATTATGTGTCTTTATGGGTGTACTTACAGTGAAACATAATAAGGGTGTACTAACAATGTCATATGGGTGTGATGTAGAAAACAGCAATCTATTCTTTTTCATGAAATATGTATATGACCATTTAAAAGTTCACTTTAGTAAAATCTTCCGTGGCTTCCTGGCGAGTCGTGTGGCTTCAAGGGATCTGCCAACATGTCACCCAGTGACAGAACATGACCCGACACCTCAGTCTCATTCTGTCACACAAGTTAACCTGTCAATGCTAACATGCTAACATGCTATCTGCACACCAACAGCCAGAGGTGGGAAGTAGTGGAGTACAAATACTTCGTTAGTGTACTTAAGTACATGTTTCTGGTATCAGTACTTTACTCCACTACTTATTTTTCTGACGACTTTTTACTTTGACTTCTTTCATGTTGAACTCAAATACCTGTACTTTCTACTTCTCTCATGTTGAACACAAATACCTGTACTTTCTACTTCTCTCATGTTGGACACAAATACCTGTACTTTCTACTTCTCTCATGTTGAACACAAATACCTGTACTTTCTACTTCTCTCATGTTGGACACAAATACCTGTACTTTCTACTTCTCTCATGTTGAACACAAATACCTGTACTTTCTACTTCTCTCATGTTGAACTCAAATACCTGTACTTTCTACTTCTCTCATGTTGAACTCAAATACCTGTACTTTCTACTTCTTACATGTTGAACTCAAATACCTGTACTTTCTACTTCTTACATGTTGAACTCAAATACCTGTACTTTCTACTTCTCTCATGTTGAACTCAAATACTTGTACTTTCTACTTCTCACATGTTGAACTCAAATACCTGTACTTTCTACTTCTTACATGTTGAACTCAAATACCTGTACTTTCTACTTCTCTCATGTTGGACACAAATACCTGTACTTTCTACTTCTTACATGTTGAACTCAAATACCTGTACTTTCTACTTCTCTCATGTTGGACACAAATACCTGTACTTTCTACTTCTCACATGTTGAACTCAAATACCTGTACTTTCTACTTCTTACATGTTGAACTCAAATACCTGTACTTTCTACTTCTTACATGTTGAACTCAAATACCTGTACTTTCTACTTCTCTCATGTTGAACACAAATACCTGTACTTTCTACTTCTCTCATGTTGAACTCAAATACCTGTACTTTCTACTTCTTACATGTTGAACTCGAATACCTGTACTTTCTACTTCTTACATGTTGAACTCAAATACCTGTACTTTCTACTTCTCTCATGTTGAACTCAAATACTTGTACTTTCTACTTCTCACATGTTGAACCCAAATACCTGTACTTTCTACTTCTTACATGTTGAACTCAAATACCTGTACTTTCTACTTCTCTCATGTTGGACACAAATACCTGTACTTTCTACTTCTTACATGTTGAACTCAAATACCTGTACTTTCTACTTCTCTCATGTTGGACACAAATACCTGTACTTTCTACTTCTCACATGTTGAACTCAAATACCTGTACTTTCTACTTCTTACATGTTGAACTCAAATACCTGTACTTTCTACTTCTTACATGTTGAACTCAAATACCTGTACTTTCTACTTCTCTCATGTTGGACACAAATACCTGTACTTTCTACTTCTCACATGTTGAACTCAAATACCTGTACTTTCTACTTCTTACATGTGGAACTCAAATACCTGTACTTTCTACTTCTCTCATGTTGAACTCAAATACCTGTACTTTATACTTCTCACATGTTGAACTCAAATACCTGTACTTTCTACTTCTCACATGTTGAACACAAATACCTGTACTTTCTACTTCTCTCATGTTGAACACAAATACCTGTACTTTCTACTTCTCTCATGTTGAACTCAAATACCTGTACTTTCTATTTCTCACATGTTGAACACAAATACCTGTACTTTCTACTTCTCACATGTTGAACTCAAATACCTGTACTTTCTACTTCTCACATGTTGAACACAAATACCTGTACTTTCTACTTCTCACATGTTGAACTCAAATACCTGTACTTTCTACTTCTCACATGTTGAACACAAATACCTGTACTTTCTACTTCTCTCATGTTGAACTCAAATACCTGTACTTTCTACTTTCTCACATGTTGAACACAAATACCTGTACTTTCTACTTCTCACATGTTGAACTCAAATACCTGTACTTTCTACTTCTTACATGTTGAACTCAAATACCTGTACTTTCTATTTCTCACATGTTGAACTCAAATACCTGTACTTTCTACTTCTCACATGTTCAACTCAAATACCTGTACTTTCTACTTCTCTCATGTTGAACTCAAATACCTGTACTTTCTACTTCTTACATGTTGAACTCAAATACCTGTACTTTGTACTTCTTACATGTTGAACTCAAATACCTGTACTTTCTACTTCTCTCATGTTGGACACAAATACCTGTACTTTCTACTTCTCTCATGTTGAACTCAAATACCTGTACTTTCTACTTCTCACATGTTGAACTCAAATACCTGTACTTTCTACTTCTCACATGTTGAACTCAAATACCTGTACTTTCTACTTCTTACATGTAGAACTCAAATACCTGTACTTTCTACTTCTCACATGTTGAACACAAATACCTGTACTTTCTACTTCTCGCATGTTGAACACAAATACCTGTACTTTCTACTTCTTACATGTTGAACTCAAATACCTGTACTTTCTACTTCTTACATGTTGAACTCAAATACCTGTACTTTCTACTTCTTACATGTTGAACACAAATACCTGTTCTTTCTACTTCTCACATGTTGAACTCAAATACCTGTACTTTCTACTTCTTACATGTTGAACTCAAATACCTGTACTTTCTACTTCTTACATGTTGAACTCAAATACCTGTACTTTCTACTTCTCACATGTTGAACTCAAATACCTGTACTTTCTACTTCTCACATGTTGAACTCAAATACCTGTACTTTCTACTTCTCACATGTTGAACTCAAATACCTGTACTTTCTACTTCTTACATGTTGAACTCAAATACCTGTACTTTCTACTTCTCACATGTTGAACTCAAATACCTGTACTTTCTACTTCTCACATGTTGAACTCAAATACCTGTACTTTCTACTTCTTACATGTTGAACACAAATACCTGAACTTTCTACTTCTCTCATGTTGAACTCAAATACCTGTACTTTCTACTTCTTACATGTTGAACTCAAATACCTGTACTTTCTACTTCTCTCATGTTGAACTCAAATACCTGTACTTTCTACTTCTTACATGTTGAACTCAAATACCTGTACTTTCTACTTCTCTCATTTCCCAAACAGCTGGTTCCTTTAGTCTGAATGTGTGTTGGTGCGTGATCATTATTCTTCAGAGTCACTGCGTGCCTATTGGTTGGAACACGATCCGTGTATCCATCACTTCCTGGTCTTCTCTAAAGGAGAGGGACCAATGGAAACGTTGTCATGTTGCCGTTGGTCACCATGGAAACATTCATTAGCTAACAATGACATTATTGTTCGATTGATATAAAGGGAGGTCAGGTACTCTTTAAAGCAGCTGCTAGTTATGGGTACTTTTTACTGAAGTACACTTCAAAGCCACTTTACTTTGAGTAAAGAAGTTTAGTCAGTACTTCTACTTTTACCAGAGTATTTTTAAACACGAGTATCTGTACTTCTACTTGAGTAAAGGATGTGTACTCTTGCCCTCTCTGGAACACATCCGGCTCCTGAGCTCGGAGCTGTGCGGTTGTCAGGATTATTTAAGTGTGAAGGAGAGAGCAACATATTGGGACGTGAAGGCGGAGAATTAACTCTCACTGCTGTCAACACCAGCTCTCGTCACAGTGATACCTCCAGTAAGGCTTTCCATCTTAAAATGTATACCCTTATAATTCATCATGATTCAGAAAATTACAATTGTTTACTGTGAATGTAAAATAATGAAGGATGTGGAGGAGAGAATGAGAAGATGCAGACTGAAGTTTCCTCTCCTGTGTCCAGATTGGATGAAATGACCTTGAATAAGAAATGAATGACGTTTTTTTTTAGCAGAGCCTGAAGCGATAGCCTCACACAAAAAGCTAATCAGATTTTTTCATTGGATCTTTGGGGGATTATCGCAGGAAAATAAACTCGATGGCAAACAAACATTTACCATACGAACACGTTTTGTTCAGCAGGATAACCTCCACATATTTACACCTTTTGAATGATCTTTTAAGCATTTGATCACAGTAGGTTAAAAGCTAATGTTGGGCTATAAAGGAACTACAGCACGGTCACATGACTTCACGTCACCACCGCTAAGCTAAAGGTGGCTAATGTTGGGCTATAAAGGAACTACAGCACGGTCACATGACTTCACGTCACCACCGCTAAGCTAAAGGTGGCTAATGTTGGGCTATAAAGGAACTACAGCACGGTCACATGACTTCACGTCACCACCGCGAAGCTAAAGGAGGCTAATGTTGGGCCATAAAGGAACTACAGCACGGTCACATGACTTCACGTCACCACCGCTAAGCTAAAGGTGGCTAATGTTGGGCTATAAAGGAACTACAGCACGGTCACATGACTTCACGTCACCACCGCTAAGCTAAAGGAGGCTAATGTTGGGCCATAAAGGAACTACAGCACGCTCACATGACTTCACGTCACCACCGCTAAGCTAAAAGCGGCTAATGTTGGGCCATAAAGGAACTACAGCACGGTCACTAGGGGTGTTGAAAATAATCGTTTCTACGATGCATTGCGATGCGGACGTGGACGATACGGTCTCGATGCAGTGACGGAAGATAATCGGTTATAGAGTAGTCACGTTGCTTCCTGATTTTCCGGCCGCGGCTTTACTATAACGTTTTTTCTGTCACTTTAATATCAAACCGGTCGGTGACGCAGAGATCAGGGAACAGACGTGACAGCGGCACGGAGCAGTCTGCTTTATCCACCAGCACCAGAACACCAGTCCAGAACCAGCAGCAGCAGGACCCGCTCCGAATCACTCCGTGTCGCTGCGGCTCAGAGACACAGACAGGGATTTATGTTTTTCAAAAATAATCGCGTTACAATCATGTCAGGTTTTTGGTGGATTTAATCAAGTCTTGGATTGCAGAGTATGAATGTCCTCTAGCAATTTTCAGACGATATATACGTGTGTGAAGTTTGTGAAGGCAGGAGGAAAAAAGCTTCCGCTGTCAGTTATTAATGAGACATTTGTGAGAGAACAGTCATTTGAAACATAACAATTCAAATGAAAAGCACTTTTTCATAATGTTCTTAACACTAAAGTCAATGCCAGAACACGTCTGGGAGCAGTGCCAGGTGGGGGTGAGCTACACATCTGGGGAACGTGTCTGGGGGAAGATGGGATGTGGATCCTCTCCTGTGAAAGGATCACAGTGTACATGACACGGCTCTGGCTCACTGCACTGCTTATTCAAGTGTGCCCTCCAATGGAGGAAAACAGACTGCTCTGCATGAAGGGACACTTGGTTCAGGAATTTTAATTCTCACCGTGTCTCAAAGTTCTCTGCCCTCAGGTGCCAAAATAAGCTGAGTCTATTTACAGTTTGACTCTGTAGGTTTTTCTAACCAATACGTTTAATATTGCTGAATTCTCAGTGGAGCAAAACAGTGGGTAAGTCAAATGGATGACAAATAAACCATGAGCTATAGTACAAGAAATATCAAATCCAAACGTGTGCAGGTTCAATACTTTACTGAGGTCTTGACGCATTATTTATAATAATTCAAAAACAATCAGAACAGTGCAGATTTCATGTATAGCATATGTTCATCAGTGACACACTGTGAATCAGTTTTGGAAAAGGTCGCTGAATGATTGCGTAGTTCTTTTCAAAATGCTAATGCAGTAACTGATTGGAAAAGTGCAGTAATGTGATGATAATAAGATGTAGATGAGGGCTCATCAGAGCTGTCTATCCATCCATCAATCAGTGTTTATTCATATAGCCCAATATCACAAATGTTACATTTGTCTCAGTGGACTTCACAGTGTGTACAGAATATCAGTATGACAATACGACACCCTCTGTCCTCACACCCTCTGTCCTTAGACCCTCTGTCCTTAGACCCTCTGTCCTTAGACCCTCTGTCCTTAGACCCTCTGTCCTTAGACCCTCTGTCCTCAGACCCTCTGTCCTCAGACCCTCTGTCCTTAGACCCTCACATCGTACAAGGAAACACTTCCAAAGAAAACCCAGTTTAAAGGGAACATGGAGAAACCTCAGGGAGAGCAACAGAGGAGGGATCCCTCTCAGGACGGACAGACTGCAATAGATGCCGTGTGTAAATTGAAAAGACAATACATTTGCAACATAGGTAGTCCAGATGTTTGGAAATGCATGTGTGTATAATAGGAAGATGAATCCACGAGGATATCCATCCAGGACCGATGATCCAGGACCACAGCAACGACTCAAGATCCAGGGCTCGCGATTAAGAGGATTTGAGTGTACTGTAAGTGCATGTGTGCGTCCATTCAAGGCGGCATGCATATGTGCAGACAGTGTGTGTCTAGTGCACATTCACCTTCATCAGAATATTTAGCATATATTTATGTTCAATCAATTTCCCACTCCACGAATGCAAAGTTTGATGAGCGATAATGTATTATAAACAGGAATCCATTGAACTTGAATATATCAGAGCCAGCTTCCATGACCAGTTCATCTCATTTTAGGAACGTTTTGAAATAAATATATACTGTCTGAAAAAGGGTATATGTTGAGATTGCGTGCATCCAGGATTGGGCTGCAGGTTATCGTTTTTGTTACGTCCTTTTCCTGTTTGATACATCTGATTATCGGGTATTTCATTGCACAACAGACCTTTTGCTCCTGAACTTTGCTACCGGCGGGTGAGTCGAGTTCACAATGACAGAGAAAAAGCATTCCATTTTTGGGATACTATCTAAAAAATATTTTACCACGTTGGCAGACTTTGAGGACGAATTTCAGGTACAGTACTTGTACGTCAATAATTGGATGCCATTAGGCTACTTTTGGGACTAGTAAGAGGCCAATCACCATCACTGAAGCACCTACAAGACAAAGAGACAGTGATAGACTTCCTCACTAAGACAGAAAGGACAGGAGAAGATTCAATAAACTGGTTAAGAGGGCTAGTTACATCTTGGACTGCTTGCTAGAGGTGGGTGGGATGAGGATGTTAGTCAAGCTGACGTCAATCATGGACGAAACCTCTCACCCCTCAGCTCCTTCAGTCACAGACAGTGACAAGCCACTTCATATGACACTTACTGTGTATCTCAGCATCACTCACCGCCACTTATAACACGACATACCGTTCTGTGGAACTTCCTGCGTGTATCATGTGCAATTATATTTATATATAGTACAATGAGCCCATGCCCCCCCCGCCCCATTATTTAATGCAACACAGAAATGTTGAATAAAAAGAAGCTCTTATCTCATATCACTCTCACTCACTTTTGATACTTTGTTTTACTGGGCAATATTGAGCTTTTTCCTTTACATTTATTTCGCAGATATAGTCTCAAGTGACTCTGCAGATTAATATTTTTGAATAACATACAACAGATGTGTTAAGGTTCAACCAGGAGTTTAAACAACAGCGTGAGGTGAAATGAAACCATATTTTATAAACCACATATTCCAAACAATTAATGAATAATTATTTTGTTCTTTGCTCTTGGTACTAGGGAGGCTGTTAGCGCAGTGGACTAGTGCGTTGGTGTTCGGATCAGGGCAGCACAGGTTCAAACCCCACTGCAGTCAGCATGTCGTTGTGTCCCGAGACACTTCACCCCAAATTGCTCCTGTGGTGATTGCCCACAGTGTTGAGTCGCTTTGGATAGAAGCGTCTATCATGTAAGTCGCCTTTCTGATGACATTTCTTCACCTACCTGAGTAGGATTTTGAATGCTTGAATTTATTTGTAATGTATGATTTAGTTTTATAACTGTCTGTACTTGTTCTACCACTGATCCAAAGCAACAACCTATCGAAATAGATCTGTGTGTTTGATTGTGAAACTATTTATACACAATCTGTATGCATCTGATTAATCGAGCAGCAAACGGCTTCCTCTGCCCGACCCCACACAGTCGGCAGCCGGATGAACGATGCCTCCTTCTGTCAGGCACACCGAGTCCTTCATGAACATTCACCCACGTGTCCCACACAGCCACAATTCACACTTCCCTGTGATCTACTGAGGTTATCTGTGAACATGAATAGTCACAACTACAAAAAACGTACTTGACTAATTATTGAATGTCATCTAATCCTTGAACTCCCGTGACAATAAATAGGGAATTATCTTTCATCATCTTAAAAGCACCAACACCAAAACATGCAGCAAGGCTTCTCTTTCTGTAAATTCAGAGTTTTTTGTTTTACTTTTTTGTTTTTGTGTCCAAAATTAAAACTGTGGTTTCATTGATCCTGGGACCCAGTGCCCGTTATAGAGTGATCACACACAATGAAAACCTGCTCTCTGTTCATTGCAACATTTCAAAAAAGCAGGATGAGATATTAAAGTAAGTCAAGGCATTTATGCTGCAGCTATTTTATATAAACGGAATAACAACTTTATCTTTGAGCTGGCCCTTTTCAAGACAGTCCTGCAACTTGTTCACAAATAATCAGTGCTTTTGTGACCAGTTGACTTGATTCTGCATTCTTCACCATGCATGATGTTGGAGATTTGAGTTGACAACTTGTCCGCATTTCAAATCTCCGCGCGTCCCTAAAACAAGCTGGTTATCTTACAGGAAGGAGTCCAGAGCATACAAGTAACCGTTTCACAATAATCTACTTTAATGGTAATATACAATGTAATACAATCAATACATTACCATATTATATCATATGCATAATGCCAGGAGTAGGCCTACTCCTGGCTCCTGCCCACAGGCCGCCAGAACCTTCCAGTCCGAGCGACGCGAGAAGAGAGAGAGAGCAAAAGGCTGGATAGCCTTTAGTACCAACAGGGGTGGAGTTTCATTTGGGAGATACTAACACGCTGTCTCACAGGGAATTAGCGCGGGCAGCTTTGAAAGCCACAGGTGTTGGGAAGGCCTACAGGATGCACCTCATTAAAATGTCCCTCCCCCTTTAACCCTACCGATGGTTTAACCCAGAAAAACATTCTCAGGGATCTGAGTTAACTGTATGTAAACTCATCACCTTCCCCCCTCTTCCTTTGTCCTCAAAAAGCACATGTTAGCAGGCCCAAAAACCAGCTCACAGTTTTCATGAATACATACAAATATTTCCTTACAATGTCTAAAAGGAGCCGAATGCCACAGGCCAGGCAACACAACCAACATGTCGTTTCTCTAAAACAGTTCCGACGCTGAAGTCGGCTGTTGCCTGGCCGTGTTCTCCTGCGTTTTGGCCATGTGTCGCACGGGAACACACCGCACCGACTTCAGTGCGTGAGTGGCAATAACTCTCCTTACCAGCAGGCGGCGGTAGTGTGTATTCGTCATTCAAAAGAGCCAACAACCGGAAGACAGAGAAGAAGAAGAGTATCTTTTCTCCGTAATATCATACAGAGCTGGCCTCTCCTGGATCAAGGTGATGAGCAGGTCCTCGTTTGTGTCGTTCCAGATTGCCATGATGAGATGAAAATGAATAGCAGTCTGTGTGTGCCTTCTTAAATCGTTTGTTTACGTCCCTCACTTCCAATTCGCTTCTCATGCACTGATTCGCTAGCTGAACAGCCAATCAGAGTGATTGCTTGGTCCGACTGCCAGACCCGATGCATGGCCGATTCAACATGTTGAATCGGCCATGCATCGGGTCTGGCAGTCCAAATAAGGCGTGTCACGGCAGACGGTTCGGGACACACCAACCTGACTACGGCGCCGCGAATGCCCGACAGCCTCTGACGGCCTCTGACTCCCAAAATCGGGTTGGTGTGTCAGGGCCTTTACTCAGAACTGTGGCCGTATACATAATCACCCAAAGGTAGTTACCCTTTTATAAGTCTACATGATGATGTTCATAATACTGTATATTCCATAATATTCCGTAACAAAACATACCTAGTATCCATACTTTGTGAGTTCATACTTGACAGAGTACATACAGCTTCACAAAGCACACTGAGCTCAGGTTAGTAAAACACAGTAGGGATATTTGCTTGACTGCATGTCCAGTTTATGCAACACGATTAATACATTTAATAAACACCAGCTAGCACAATGCAGCACTTCAAAGTGAGAGTATTTTTAGCCTGTTCTTCAGGTTTCAGGCTCGAAAATGACATCCCCAGAACAAATGACTGTAACTTCACTTCTAAAAGGTTTATATGAATAAATGTTGTTGTCAAAGCAAGGTTACATCTGTGAGTTGGATGTAGAAGTGTCAGAATCAATATAGATGTTTCAGATGATTGACATGATCAAGTGATCTTTTGCCAAGAGAAAGTGTATTCTACATTACCCACATGAAGAAAACAGTTACTACATGATTGATGCTGTTTATTTATGTTAAAGAAAGACTTTGTCAGCGATTTATTTGTTCGTGTGGAGAGAGGCATCATGAGAATATGGTCAAATTCTGACCCATGATTTCATGTTACACCTGTAAGCAGGTTCATGATCACCGCTCACCTCCTGTTAGTGTTGTGAAGCAGCCGTACAATAGAGGTCAGCTGTGATTGTTTAGTGATGATCCACTCTGGGTTGAAAATAACAGCCGTAACATGTTTCATGACAAACAGCAGAAGTTGAGCTCGTTGTTAATTCCGTCTCTTCTTATTGCGTTTTCTCTGGAGGAACTACTTCAATCAGCAGCTGGAGGTGCATGGTGATGGGTCCTGCAGTTGAATGGAGGTTTAAATGACATCAGAACAACATAAAAACGGAATTGCATTTGGTTGTTGTCAAGGCTAAACTGATGGTCATGAAATGATGAGTCTGTAAAAAGTCAACTTACTCATGATTTTGCGCACCCAGTTGACCTTCCGGTGGACGAAAGGGTAGTAGAGGAAAAGTCCACTGACGATGAAGATAGTACAATAGAGGTACTCCAGGTCCGGCTTATCAATGATGGGTGCCAGGACTAAGTAGCAGGACACCAGCACCATTAGGCCTGCCATGAAAATCGGCACCTACAAAATCACAAAATTACACAAGGCCCACTCTATAGTCTTAACCTGTACTTCTAAGCCCGTGAAACCCAACTGAGCTCCCTTATACAGATTGAATATTACTGGCATAATTGAAAAGTTTTGCTAAATAGAGGTTTATTTCCCCTAAAATATATAGCTTATCTCAATAAAATGCAGACTGTGTCTTTCTCTTGGGCCTGGTATTTGAAATTCCCAGTAAATATGAGAAGTATTATACATTGGATCTTTTTTGTTCAATTCTCTAGGTATATTTTGTATTCGTCCCAAATTCACGTTAAAATAAATGTAATTCACCAGCTTACTAAACATTATTTCCACTTTGCTGTCGTTTGAATGCATGCATCAAGATTCAAATTAACAAAGCACCTGCATGTGTAAACTTGTTCAGTCAAAACCCAATAAAAGATGAGCTTTGACCCTCCGATTGTGTTAGTCCCCCCCCCCTTACTTTGGTGTCCTGTTTTAACTGCTATTACATTAACAACAAAAATCATTAATCATCACCAAATGTCATGTAACAACCTTTCAAACTGTACATGTTGTATCAGAGTACTGGTACACATGAAAAACTGCAGTAAATATACAAAGAATAGACACTGGACATGTACTGCGTGTGCCAGGTGTGATCCATGTGGGGGGAGGGGCACATAAGAGCGGGAAATGTGTCAAATTGTTCTGCGTGTGCCAGGTGTGATCTATGTGGGGGGAGGGGCACATAAGGGGGGAACACATCTAGAGTGTGTGTGTGTGTGCAGGGGCGCCGTAAGGGGGTGAAAAGTTAGGACGATTCTAAGGGCCCGTGACTGACAGGGGCCCCAACAATTGTAGAACATTAAGAAAAAATTTTTAAGTAACCTTTCATCAATCATCAATCATTAACATTAATATAACATTATTGATGATGTACTCACTAAACTTACGATTCGAAAAGTTAATTATCCAAAGCATCGAACACCCCCCTCTATCTACATGTAATGGTTTGGTCCTGTCTCCAAATGCTGGGCACCGCATTTTCTAGCAGAGTGAGAGCATGGCCTGTGCCTGGTGGTGGGGCCCATTGTGATATATTTTCATGGGGCCCAAAATCCCTGGCGGCGCCCCTGTGTGTGTGTGTGTGTGTGTGTGTGTGTGTGTGTGTGGGTGTGTTTCATCTGATTACTAATTCCTTTTCTTGATGGCGGACCGGGGACACCATGGGTGTTACAAAGTTGACTAAATCATCCACAATGTAATGAAGGTGGTGGTCAACAATTGTATATGTTCAATATGATGTGTATATGTCTACTCTGAAGGATATCATAAAGCCTTAATGCAATCAAATGTAAAACTAAAAAGTTATGATTGATGAAAGTAGTAAATTGGTCAGATTTAACCCGAAGACAACAGGAGGGTTACTTTAAGCCTCACCTTCACTGGTCTGTGCCGCTCCTTCCTGGTGTAACGCATGACAATGAGAGCCAGTGCTGTCAGAGCATAAAACCCCCACTGAGCAAAGCTGAGGTAGTTAATGAGGGTGTGGATGTCTGATGGGATAATGTAGATGCTAGCCAAAATACCCTAAAACAGAGAGAAACCAAACAGATACATATATTGTTTACTTGAATGGAAACAACACAGTTAATACATTATTTATATACATTTGAATAATACAACAATCATGTAGCCTTCTGGTAAAATTACAGAACGTTTTTTAAGAGGCTTACATCATTTTAAAACGGTACTCAATACAGTGTGAGCCACCATGCAGATGACGATGTAAGACCAAATTGAAAAGTACAAGGGGTCTGATTAAATATGCAAGACTCACATTGCATATGAGAGCAGGAGCTGGAGTGTAGTGCTTCAGGCTCATATAGGATAGGATTTTCACCATGTGACCTTCTCTACCAGACACATCGACCAGTCTGTGAGAAAGGAGAATTAGAAATGTGTCGTTTTTCAGTTGTGTATTCTTCTTGGAGTTTCTTGAGTTTTTGTTTCAGTATGGTCACGTTTTGAACTCTGTGTACTTGTGCTTTCCTTCTTAAATATGCACACCACATAGATTCACACGGACAGAACAATGTTTTCATTTTGCTTCTGTGTTTCATAAATGTTGCGACAGTTGTCTTTTTTACCTGCCAGCGGTGAAGCAGCTTCCAGAGCCGAATGTAGAGAAGACAACAAAGAGCGGAACGATCCAAGACAGAGGGTAAAGGACTCCAAAAGTCTAAGGAAGCAAAAACATATCCTTCACAAACTAAAGTGTAGCACAAAAACCACATACTGAGCTGTTACTAAGGTTACATCTCACATTTACATGCAGTAATATTATAAGATAAGAACTACTTTTTTGATCCGAAGTTGGGACTTTTTTGTGTTTCTGCAGCATAAAAAGACATGGCACTGTAAAATAAAATTAAAAGACAATAAAATAAACATTTAAAATGTCAACATCTCACTAGCAATAAAATAGCAATACAAAAAAAGTTGAAAAGATACATGTTGAATTACAAAGTACTGTATATGTGGAAAAACGAGTGGATACAGGCAGGTCTAAATCCTCAAAAATAATTCCCTATCTCACACCACACAGCTAATAAGTCATTACAAGCTTTTTAAAACTCATTGGATCTAATTTTCTCAATAACCAAGGCAACCATCTATGGTTCTTACCACGGCAACAGCCGGAGACAACAGCAGTTCAGTGGGGGTCAGAACAGTGAAGGAAGCGACGTTGACCAGCACATAGCACACAGAAACCAAAGGGATCCCAATGATGATGGCCAATGGCAAGTTCCTGAGATGAATGGACAGAAAATACGCACTCATGTGCAATGAGTGCGTAGCCTACATAAGGAAATGCTGCTTTTTGTTTAATGACCATTACTTAATTGCAATTTAAAAAAAAATGTTTAGACTTAACTGATGTGTCTTACCTGAATGGGTCTTTCAGCTCTTCTGGAATGCAATTCAGTCGATTCCTTAAAAACAAGGAGTATGTGTCATTTCTTAACGTTGCGTATTACCAAAAAGGAGAAATTAAAATAACGAGTGCATTTATAACAGTAATGACTTTGATCACTCTCCTCTGCAGAACAGCACACTAATATGTGCATGCAGGGCCGGCCCTAGACATCTTGGTGCCCTAGGCGAGATTATGATTTGGTGCTTCCAAGCAATACACGATAGAATAAAGAATAAATAAAAAATCTCTACAAAAGACCAATACACCACAACAACTGAAACGCATTGACATGAACGATAGACAAGGAATGTTGTTCTGTTTAAATACACCCTATGCATAATGCTTTATCAGCTATTTTAAATGAGACCATAACTATACAAAATGAACATCATTCTGTGTTGAAGAAGACAATAAACTAATGATTGGGTTAATAAATCATGTGAGAAGTAGGCTAATCTTCTCATAGACTTTGTATACAAAAAGGCTGTGTTTTTGCAACCAGTTTAGCCACACCCTGATGGCCATTAAATAGAAAGCAAGTCTACGGCACTTCCGCATTGGCTTCACTTTTGAGACCAGGAGGTTGCCGCTTGCCCTGCATGCGTTTAGTGTGCACGAGAACTGAGTGAACAGCTGGGGGAGCAGCTGCCACTCACTGGGCCCCACCGCACTTTCAAGTCTCTGCCATGCAACAACACGGCATCTCATTACTGTGAGAAAATAGAATACCTGTTGATGACAAACCCCTAAGCAACTGTGAAATTATCCTGGAGATAATAATAAGGTCGTTTGAGGGTTGAATTCACAGAATGGGAGCAAGGCTTGTGTATGAGTTGAAAAGTAAATAATGTAATGCTTTAGAGAGAAGCATAATAAGTGAAGTATAATAATCACCATCCACCATAAGCGCGTTATAAAATGCCAGTCCGATTGCTCCAATAGACGTTGATGAGCCTTCAAATGCATTTGACAAATTCTCAGTGTTTCCTGGACACAAATGCAGAACAGTACATCACGTGCCAACATAACCATGCCAGCTACCACTATGATAAGAATGATGAAAAGTTTGGTGAAGACGTTCTGTACGCAGTTCGCCAGCTTAACGCTTAAACAGTTGACCATGACGATCACAACTAAGAAGACGCAAAAAAGTCAGGAATATAAAGCACAACAACCTCGTGATTTGAAATTAACTTTAATTGTTGAATAGTTTTTTTGGCCAGCTGACAAAATAAGTTAAATGTTTAGCTCTCTATTACACTCCCCAACTCCCTACCCGACAAACAAAAAAAACAATATTTATTACAACACCTTTAAACGTGTAATCCACAAGTTATGCGTAATCTACTGGTATTAAACGTTTAGTCGCAAGTGAACTTACATACAGCTGCTGCTGCAAGACTCTTTGTAACAACGACAGGGGGAGTGCAGCCAGGGTAGAAAGGAGTGGAGGCATATTCTGCGAAGCTCAGAGTGATGATGGCGAGGGACGAGGGCTTCAGCACCATCACAGTGGTCCAGGAGTAGAGGTAGGCTACGAGGGAGCCAAAAGCCTCAGATAAATACGAATACTCTCCCCCCCGATTTGGTGATCATGGTGCCAAGCTCAGCATAACACAGAGCTCCTGTGAAGTCACAAATCCGCACAAATACAGAGACTGAGAAAAGAGGAGATACGTAAATCAAACAAGGGGAGTTTTATAATTGTTCTGTTCAAGGAAAAGGTCGGAATCTGAGTCTAAACGCGTACTACGCACACACTCAAAATCTAATCATTGTTTATGCTCAAGGACAATGATTCAACCCTAATGCGCACTCCACCAGAGGAATTTCCTCCTCCACGGCTTTGCACGGAGGAATGTCAGTGGAAGATATTTGCACTGCTGCATCTTGGTCTTCCCCCTGTTCATGGAGGCAATTTTAATTTTTATTTGAGGGATGTCTCCCTTTCCTCTCTGACGCACCCTATACTGGGTGTCCTGTCAGAGTGAGTGACGTCAGGGAGCCAGCTGGGCGCTCTCCTACCTGTCTGACGCGCAGAGAGCTGCTGTTCCCCCTCTATGATCGCTGGGCAAGGTGGGACCTTCGTCTCTACTTTCTCGCAGCGGCCGGTATGTATGTACTGCATGTATGCATTGATGAAAAATAAGCCATGTGTGCAGTAATATAGAAAATTGAGGATGCAACGCATTGGTATGAATCGTGATGCATGGGGATATCGAACCGAATCGAATCGTTGACAGGATAATCGTAATCGAATCGAATCGTGAGACCAGTGAAGATGCACAGCCCTAACGGTCACATGACTTCACGTCACCACCGCTAAGCTAAAGGCGGCTAATGTTGGGCTATAAAGGAACTACAGCACGGTCACATGACTTCACGTCACCACCGCTAAGCTAAAGGCGGCTAATGTTGGGCTATAAAGGAACTACAGCATGGTCACATGACTTCACGTCACCACCGCTAAGCTAAAGGCGGCTAATGTTGGGCTATAAAGGAACTACAGCACGGTCACATGACTTAACGTCACCACCGCTAAGCTAAAGGCGGCTAATGTTGGGCTATAAAGGAACTACAGCATGGTCACATGACTTCACGTCACCACCGCTAAGCTAAAGGCGGCTAATGTTGGGCTATAAAGGAACTACAGCACGGTCACATGACTTCACGTCACCACCGCTAAGCTAAAGGAGGCTACTGTTGGGCTATAAAGGAACTACAGCACGGTCACATGACTTCACGTCACCACCGCTAAGCTAAAGGAGGCTAATGTTGGGCTATAAAGGAACTACAGCACGGTCACATGACTTAACGTCACCACCGCTAAGCTAAAGGTGGCTAATGTTGGGCTATAAAGGAACTACAGCACGGTCACATGACTTCACGTCACCACCGCTAAGCTAAAGGCGGCTAATGTTGGGCTATAAAGGAACTACAGCACGGTCACATGACTTCACGTCACCACCGCTAAGCTAAAGGAGGCTAATGTTGGGCTATAAAGGAGCTACAGCACGGTCACATGACTTCACGTCACCACCGCTAAGCTAAAGGCGGCTAATGTTGGGCTATAAAGGAACTACAGCACGGTCACATGACTTCACGTCACCACCGCTAAGCTAAAGGAGGCTAATGTTGGGCTATAAAGGAACTACAGCACGGTCACATGACTTCACGTGCAATTCACTCTGTTTTTTCAAACCTTAAGAACACCTTAGCATAAATATAAGCATTGTAATCTCAAAATGTAAATTAATGTATTTGTTCTTTGACTTAAGTGAAGGTTAGAAACACTTCTTCCTGTACTCCATTCACCTATGGTTACACCACCTCCATATACCTGCTCCAAGTGACATTTCTCTATCATGTGAAGCTCTGTGTCGCACCTTTTCAGCTCTCTTAGGAAATCAGTGAGTGGAAAATCCCAAAATGATTCCCAAATCAGTTAATGAGGTTATCTTCGAGCCAGCGAGTCGAGCAAACAAAGATGGAGGGGGTCCGGTATATCGTCTGGTCGCAGCAGGATGGAGGATGGTAAAAGCTGTCGTGATGCGTCCTGACAGCAGCAGAGATTTGGCCATGAGCACAAACTGCATTATGCAACCAGCCTCCATTGTTCCCGCCCTGGCACTGTCATTACAACCCACGAGAATCACAGTCACGCTTGAACCCTGTTTCTGCAGCAGAACACGGCAGGGTTAGGAAAGTGGACACCTTAGTTTAAAGAGTGATAACAGATCTGATAGAGCCAGTATTTAGTTTTCATAAGAAAGACGGAGGTGGGAAGTGTACAGTACAAATACTTCGCTACTGTACTTAAGTACATGTTTCTGGTATCAGTACTTTACTCCACTACTTATTTTTCTGACGACCTTTTACTTTGACTTCTCACATGTTGAACCCAAATACCTGTACTTTCTACTTCTCTCATGTTGAACCCAAATACCTGTACTTTCTACTTCTCACATGTTGAACCCAAATACCTGTACTTTCTACTTCTCTCATGTTGAACCCAAATACCTGTACTTTCTACTTCTTACATGTTGAACTCAAATACCTGTACTTTCTACTTCTCACATGTTGAACCCAAATACCTGTACTTTCTACTTCTCTCATGTTGAACCCAAATACCTGTACTTTCTACTTCTCACATGTTGAACACAAATACCTGTACTTTCTACTTCTCACATGTTGAACCCAAATACCTGTACTTTCTACTTCTCTCATGTTGAACTCAAATACCTGTACTTTCTACTTCTCACATGTTGAACTCAAATACCTGTACTTTCTACTTCTCACATGTTGAACTCAAATACCTGTACTTTCTACTTCTTACATGTTGAACTCAAATACCTGTACTTTCTACTTCTTACATGTTGAACTCAAATACCTGTACTTTCTACTTCTTACATGTTGAACTCAAATACCTGTACTTTCTACTTCTCACATGTTGAACTCAAATACCTGTACTTTCTACTTCTCTCATGTTGAACTCAAATACCAGTACTTTCTACTTCTCTCATGTTGAACACAAATACCTGTACTTTCTACTTCTCACATGTTGAACTCAAATACCTGTACTTTCTACTTCTTACATGTTGAACTCAAATACCTGTACTTTCTACTTCTTACATGTTGAACCCAAATACCTGTACTTTCTACTTCTCACATGTTGAACACAAATACCTGTACTTTCTACTTCTCTCATGTTGAACTCAAATACCTGTACTTTCTACTTCTTACATGTTGAACTCAAATACCTGTACTTTCTACTTCTCACATGTTGAACTCAAATACCTGTACTTTCTACTTCTGACATGTTGAACTCAAATACCTGTACTTTCTACTTCTTACATGTTGAACCCAAATATCTGTACTTTCTACTTCTCACATGTTGAACACAAATACCTGTACTTTCTACTTCTCACATGTTGAACTCAAATACCTGTACTTTCTACTTCTTACATGTTGAACCCAAATACCTGTACTTTCTACTTCTCTCATGTTGAACTCAAATACCTGTACTTTCTACTTCTCACATGTTGAACTCAAATACCTGTACTTTCTACTTCTTACATGTTGAACACAAATGCCTGTACTTTCTACTTCTCACATGTTGAACACAAATGCCTGTACTTTCTACTTCTCACATGTTGAACACAAATACCTGTACTTTCTACTTCTCTCATGTTGAACTCAAATACCTGTACTTTCTACTTCTTACATGTTGAACTCAAATACCTGTACTTTCTACTTCTTACATGTTGAACTCAAATACCTGTACTTTCTACTTCTTACATGTTGAACTCAAATACCTGTACTTTCTACTTCTCTCATGTTGAACTCAAATACCTGTACTTTCTACTTCTTACATGTTGAACTCAAATACCTGTACTTTCTACTTCTCTCATGTTGAACTCAAATACCTGTACTTTCTACTTCTCACATGTTGAACTCAAATACCTGTACTTTCTACTTCTCTCATGTTGAACTGAAATACCTGTACTTTCTACTTCTCTCATTTCCCAAACAGCTGGTTCCTTTAGTCTGAATGTGTGTTTGGTGCGTGATCATTATTCTTCAGAGTCATTGCGTGCCTATTGGTTGGAACACGATCCGTGTATCCATCACTTCCTGGTCTTCTCTAAAGAAGAGGGACCAATGGAAACGTTGTCATGTTGCCGTTGGTCACCATGGAAACATTCATTAGCTAACAATGACATTATTGTTCTATTGATATAAAGGGAGGTCAGGTACTCTTTAAAGCAGCTGCTAGCTATGGGTACTTTTTACTGAAGTACACTTCAAAGCCTCTTTACTTTTACTTGAGTAAAGAAGTTTAGTCAGTACTTCTACTTTTACCAGAGTATTTTTAAACACGAGTATCTGTACTTCTACTTGAGTAAAGGATGTGTGTACTTTTGCCATATTTGAAGAAAGGCCACCTAATCGTGACGTCTGTAGTCAACACACTATAAAAGACTACAATTCCCACGGCGCCTGCTCTAAAGCGACGGTGATTGGCGACCTGTCAGAAAGACGCAGTTTTTAACCGTTTAATTAGCCTTTGAGTTTCAAGTTATATTATATATATATATATATATATATACGTTCACAAAGAAAGAAAGTTATTTGAGTTTTGCCTCTTTCCTTTCTTGCAGGTTTGTTATTTTATTTGGAGCATAATATCATCCAAACCAGCGGAGGCGGAGAAGTAACACAAAGATAAAGGAAAGAAAGTGAGTTTAAAATGTCGGTTGAAGGCGTCTAGTGGCTTGATAGAAAAACAAGGAGGGAAGCCACGAGAGCGTCCGACCAACACGTTTCTGCAGATTCTTCTTCCCCCGATCGGGATCCTTCTGCTCTCAAAAAGATGGCGGGAGGTTATATTTATAGTCTGACAAGAGAGGCTTTGGGACTTTGAGATCTCTGGTTTCTTCAGAGCAGTTCACACGTCTTCGTCTCGTCACAGGATGATCATGAAGTGTTGGAGAGTTACATTTAAACAGTCATTTTCTCGTCTCTACTTTAAAGAGTCCTCTCCTGCTGATGTTCAGGTGTATATCAGTGTGTAGGGTCTCTACTTTAAAGAGTCCTCTCCGGCTGATGTTCAAGTGTATATCAGTATGTAGTGTCTCTACTTTAAAGAGTCCTCTCCTGCTGATGTTCAGGTGTATATCAGTATGTAGAGTCTCTACTTTAAAGAGTCCTCTCCTGCTGATGTTCAGGTGTATATCGGTATGTAGTGTCTCTACTTTAAAGAGTCCTCTCCTGCTGATGTTCAGGTGTATATCAGTATGTAGTGTCTCAACTTTAAAGAGTCCTCTCCTGCTGATGTTCAGTGTATATCAGTATGTAGTGTCTCTACTTTAAAGAGTCCTCTCCTGCTGATGTTCAGGTGTATATCAGTATGTAGAGTCTCTACTTTAAAGAGTCCTCTCCTGCTGATGTTCAGGTGTATATCAGTATGTAGTGTCTCTACTTTAAAGAGTCCTCTCCTGCTGATGTTCAGGTGTATATCAGTATGTAGTGTCTCAACTTTAAAGAGTCCTCTCCTGCTGATGTTCAAGTGTATATCAGTATGTAGTGTCTCTACTTTAAAGAGTCCTCTCCTGCTGATGTTCAGGTGTATATCAGTATGTAGTGTCTCTACTTTAAAGAGTCCTCTCCTGCTGATGTTCAGGTGTATATCAGTATGTAGTGTCTCTACTTTAAAGAGTCCTCTCCTGCTGATGTTCAGGTGTATATCAGTATGTAGTGTCTCTACTTTAAAGAGTCCTCTCCTGCTGATGTTCAGGTGTATATCAGTATGTAGTATCTCTACTTTAAAGAGTCCTCTCCTGCTGATGTTCAGGTTTGTTTATCAGTAGAATAACAACTAAATACATTTTATTTAAAGGCTTCAAAACTATTTTTTAGGCTATAACGTTTTGAATAAATCCGACTACGGTATACAAACACAATCCCAGAATATGAAAAGGTGAAACCTGCAAAGTTCGATGTATGTAAAATCCAAAAATGTAAAACTCGTTTAGAGAAAACCACCTTTAAAGATATGCATTGTAAAAGTCGATACATTTTAACACTACAGGTAAAACACTTTTAACTATCAACATGAAACTTTACATTAAGACAATTATGTTTATTATTACAAGTTTTTGAAGCGTTATGTTCGAATATGCAAATAAGACCGGTTTACTTTTGGTGAATTTAAGAGAAATCTAAATGTGTAACGAGTCCCAAACTGACCGGTGCACGTCGCGTCTCGCCTTGAACTAAATACGATTAACTTCACTATGAATATATATTCCTAATATTTAACATCACACTGTGGCCTGACACACACACACACACACACACACACACACACACACACACACACACACACACACACACACACACACACACACACACACACACACACACACACACACACACACACACACACTCTAACCCTAATCAAGTCTTCACCCTAAAATTAATGACCCCCCTTATGGGGACCTCCAATTTGTCCCCATAAGGGAGACGAGTCCCCACACTTGACTATGTAAACAGATTTAGGTCCCCACAAGTATGGTAATACTAGTACACACACCCCCCCCCACACACACACACCATGTATACATCACTTCAGGGGACATTACATTGACTAACATGCATTTCCTGGAGACTAACCCTAACCAAGTCTTCACCCTATAAATTAATGACCCCCCTTATGGGGACCTCCAATTTGTCCCCATAAGGGAGACGAGTCCCCACACTATGTAAACAGATGTAGGTCCCCACAAGTATGGTAATACTAGTACACACACACACACACACACACAGTAAGGATGCAGGTGTTTGCACGCTGTTCAGATGGAATGATTTATTTGTAATCATGGTAGCATAATAAAACAATGAACACATTAAAAGCACGGACAGTTTGAACCCAAGGCCTCTCAAACACAGCATGCACCCCTTTTTTTTGTCTTTTTTGGAATCCTTTAAATATATTTTGATATAAAAACAAGCCCACGTATGATGAGTGTTTGGGAACTGCCTCGAAACCCCCCCCAAAAAACCTTGCGTGTTCGTTACCGTCCCGTTCCTCTTCATGGTCTCTGATGCTGGAAATTGAGGCGGAAAGGGAAAGCAATAAAAAAGATTTCCGTAAAAAAAAACAATGAAAAAAGCCCAAAGAAAGCAGTCCCAGGTGGAGGAGCAGATCCTGGAGCTCTGGAGGCACTTTTCTCAGATTTAAAGCCCCACATCTGACACAAACCTGGGGGAAGGATTCATGCAGAGATCCAGGAATGATGACGAAGATGAAAGGAGGAAGGAAAGCAGCTGACTAACTGGAGGGAAAGGCCCAGCCTCTCCAGGTATGATGCCGAGTTCAGGAGAGGAGGGACGACAAGAGGCGGAGGGGAAACCAAAAGAGAGGCGGCGGGTCACGGTTCCTCTCCAGGTCCTAGAGTCCTGGACCTGGGGATGCTGAAGACCCCAAAGTGTAATGATATAAACGTTTAGGGGGGGCCCCAGCTCGTAGGAACTGCCGGATGCTACAATTAGTGTGAAGTGTGTGAATTAGCATCGATTAGAAGGACGATAGTTAAAAAATGGTTTTACAGATTTGGTCGTTATTATTAGTGGTTTTGTGGGTTATTGTACTTTAAATGTAGTTTCTATGTGCTGGAGACCCCGACTCTCATTTCTAACATAACACTTTGGGGTACTCGACATCTCCTGAGTTCGCAAAGTAGACTAAAAGAGGGAGGAGCTTTACGACACAAACGGGAAACAGTCGTCGTGGGCGGAGGTCAGGGGGGGAGGAAGATGTTGTGGTCCCGCTTCCTCCTCCTCCTCTTCAGCATCCACGATAACCTCCTAACCCACTGCAAAATTGTCCAATTGTTCCACACAACTCTATGATGCTAATTGCCCAACATATCTAGGTTAGCATCCGGCAGTTGCTGGAGTGCTGGAGACCCTAAGATAAAACGTTGGGGTACTTAACATTTCCGGGTTCACAAAGTGGCTAGTCGAGCTCCTTGGCCATTTGTGATCCCGAACACGTCCTCAATAACTCGCAAAACCACTCAAAAATTGTCCAAATTGTCCACATAAGTCTATGATGGTAATTGTGTAAATTCTTCTTGCCCCTCACAGGTACAGCTCCTTGGCTCTGATGTGCTGCAGTTTGTCCCTCAGCATGTGGAAAGATGGCCGCACCACAGAGTCCAGGGTCCAGCACTGCTTCATCAGGTCGTAAACCACCGGGGGGCAGCCGTCAGGGGCGTCCATTTTGTATCCCTTCTCCACCCGGGGCACCACCTCCTTCAGAGGCTGGGGAGAGAGACAGACGGGTCAGATCAGGGTGACGGAGAGAGAGAGATACAAAATACAGTCTATACTATAAATATTAGCTTTATTAAAAAAACAGTCGACAACAAATAACTAATCAAGTGAATCCAAGGAGACGTGAAGCATGAAGACATAACGTTTCCTCTCCTGCTCCAGCGTGTCATTATTTAAAAACACAGTTCAGCAAACCAGTGCAGAATAAAGGGAGTCTGCCCTCTGCTGGTGGAGCTCGGTTAAATTAAATAGCACAATCCCTAGCGCCAGGAGTCTGGCACCAGGAGTCTGGCACCAGGAGTCTAGCACTAGGAGTCTAGCACCAGGAGTCTAGCACCAGGAGTCTAGCACCAGGAGTCTAGCACTAGGAGTCTAGCACCAGGAGTCTAGCACCAGGAGTCTAGCACCAGGAGTCTGGCACCAGGAGTCTGGCACCAGGAGTCTAGCACCAGGAGTCTAGCACCAGGAGTCTAGCACTAGGAGTCTAGCACCAGGAGTCTAGCACCAGGAGACTAGCACTAGGAGTCTAGCACTAGGAGTCTAGCACTAGGAGTCTAGCACTAGGAGTCTGCACCAGGAGTCTGCACCAGGAGTCTAGCACCAGGAGTCTAGCACCAGGAGTCTAGCACCAGGAGTCTAGCACTAGGAGTCTAGCACCAGGAGTCTAGCACCAGGAGTCTGGCACCAGGAGTCTGGCACCAGGAGTCTAGCACCAGGAGTCAGCACCAGGAGTCTAGCACCAGGAGTCTAGCACCAGGAGTCTAGCACCAGGAGTCTAGCACTAGGAGTCTAGCACCAGGAGTCTAGCACCAGGAGTCTAGCACTAGGAGTCTAGCACCAGGAGTCTAGCACCAGGAGTCTAGCACCAGGAGTCTAGCACCAGGAGTCTAGCACCAGGAGTCTAGCACTAGGAGTCTAGCACCAGGAGTCTAGCACCAGGAGTCTAGCACTAGGAGTCTAGCACTAGGAGTCTAGCACTAGGAGTCTGGCACCAGGAGTCTGGCACCAGGAGTCTAGCACCAGGAGTCTAGCACCAGGAGTCTAGCACTAGGAGTCTAGCACCAGGAGTCTAGCACCAGGAGTCTAGCACTAGGAGTCTGGCACCAGGAGTCTGGCACCAGGAGTCTAGCACCAGGAGTCAGCACCAGGAGTCTAGCACCAGGAGTCTAGCACCAGGAGTCTAGCACTAGGAGTCTAGAACCAGGAGTCTAGCACCAGGAGTCTAGCACTATGAGTCTGGCACCAGGAGTCTAGCACTAGGAGTCTAGCACCAGGAGTCTAGCACCAGGAGTCTAGCACCAGGAGTCTGGCACCAGGAGTCTGGCACCAGGAGTCTAGCACTAGGAGTCTAGCACCAGGAGTCTAGCACCAGGAGTCTAGCACCAGGAGTCTGGCACTAGGAGTCTGGCACCAGGAGTCTAGCACTAGGAGTCTGGCACCAGGAGTCTAGCACCAGGAGTCTGGCACCAGGAGTCTAGCACTAGGAGTCTAGCACTAGGAGTCTAGCACCAGGAGTCTAGCACCAGGAGTCTAGCACTAGGAGTCTAGCACCAGGAGTCTAGCACCAGGAGTCTGGCACCAGGAGTCTAGCACCAGGAGTCTAGCACTAGGAGTCTAGCACCAGGAGTCTAGCACCAGGAGTCTAGCACCAGGAGTCTAGAACCAGGAGTCTAGCACCAGGAGTCTAGCACCAGGAGTCTAGCACCAGGAGTCTAGCACTAGGAGTCTAGCACCAGGAGTCTAGCACCAGGAGTCTAGCACCAGGAGTCTAGCACCAGGAGTCTAGCACCAGGAGTCTAGCACCAGGAGTCTGGCACTCGGAGTCTGGCACTAGGAGTCTGGCACTAGGAGTCTGGCACCAGGAGTCTAGCACTAGGAGTCTGGCACTAGGAGTCTGGCACTAGGAGTCTAGCACTAGGAGTCTAGCACTAGGAGTCTAGCACCAGGAGTCTAGTAGCAGGAGTCTAGCACTAGGAGTCTAGTAGCATGTTGAACTCAAATACCTGTACTTTCTACTTCATACATGTTGAACTCAAATACCTGTACTTTCTACTTCTCACATGTTGAACTCAAATACCTGTACTTTCTACTACTTACATGTTGAACTCAAATACCTGTACTTTCTACTTCTTACATGTTGAACTCAAATACCTGTACTTTCTACTTCTCACATGTTGAACTCAAATACCTGTACTTTCTACTTCTCACATGTTGAACTCAAATACCTGTACTTTCTACTTCTCACATGTTGAACTCAAATACCTGTACTTTCTACTTCTCACATGTTGAACTCAAATACCTGGAGTTACACAATTACCAGGAGTCTGGCACCAGGAGTCTAGCACCAGGAGTCTAGAACCAGGAGTCTAGCACCAGGAGTCTAGCACTATGAGTCTGGCACCAGGAGTCTAGCACTAGGAGTCTAGCACCAGGAGTCTAGCACCAGGAGTCTAGCACCAGGAGTCTGGCACCAGGAGTCTAGCACTAGGAGTCTAGCACCAGGAGTCTAGCACCAGGAGTCTAGCACCAGGAGTCTGGCACCAGGAGTCTGGCACCAGGAGTCTAGCACTAGGAGTCTGGCACCAGGAGTCTAGCACCAGGAGTCTGGCACCAGGAGTCTAGCACTAGGAGTCTGGCACTAGGAGTCTAGCACCAGGAGTCTAGCACCAGGAGTCTAGCACTAGGAGTCTCGCACCAGGAGTCTAGCACCAGGAGTCTGGCACCAGGAGTCTAGCACCAGGAGTCTAGCACTAGGAGTCTAGCACCAGGAGTCTAGCACCAGGAGTCTAGCACCAGGAGTCTAGCACCAGGAGTCTAGCACTAGGAGTCTGGCACCAGGAGTCTGGCACCAGGAGTCTAGCACCAGGAGTCTAGCACCAGGAGTCTAGCACCAGGAGTCTAGCACCAGGAGTCTAGCACCAGGAGTCTAGCACCAGGAGTCTAGCACCAGGAGTCTAGCACTAGGAGTCTAGCACCAGGAGTCTAGCACCAGGAGTCTGGTACCAGGAGTCTGGCACTCGGAGTCTGGCACTCGGAGTCTGGCACTAGGAGTCTAGCACTAGGAGTCTAGCACTAGGAGTCTGGCACTAGGAGTCTAGCACCAGGAGTCTAGTAGCAGGAGTCTAGCACTAGGAGTCTAGTAGCATGTTGAACTCAAATACCTGTACTTTCTACTTCATACATGTTGAACTCAAATACCTCTACTTTCTACTTCTACATGTTGAACTCAAATACCTGTACTTTCTACTTCTTACATGTTGAACTCAAATACCTGTACTTTCTACTTCTTACATGTTGAACTCAAATACCTGTACTTTCTACTTCTCACATGTTGAACTAAAATACCTGTACTTTCTACTTCTCACATGTTGAACTCAAATACCTGTACTTTCTACTTCTCACATGTTGAACTCAAATACCTGTACTTTCTACTTCTCACATGTTGAACTCAAATACCTGTACTTTCTACTTCTCACATGTTGAACTCAAATACCTGGAGTTACACAATTACCAGGAGTCTAGCACCAGGAGTCTAGCACCAGGAGTCTAGCACCAGGAGTCTAGTAGTAGGAGTCTAGCACCAGGAGTCTAGCACCAGGAGTCTAGCACCAGGAGTCTGGATGTCCGGTGCCTTGCTCAAGGGCACCACGGCAGGGCAGGAGGTGAACTGGGTCCTCTCCAACTAGCAGTCCACACTCCATACTTAGGTCTGATCGGGGACTTGAACCGGCGACTCTGTGGCTCACAGTCCAAGCCCCTACTGACTGACTGACTGAGCCACTGCCGGTATTACATGTATTTTATTATTTTTACCGGTACATTAATGTGTAAGTAGCATTTTTTATTTTATATTTAAACATGTATTTATTGATTTTTCTACATTTATCACATTACACAAACACAACCGAACGTTCCCCGACATTAGACGTTGCAGTGCTTTGACGAAAAGCTCAAATAAACCATTTCATATGCAGTCTGTTCTTTAATGACTGTATACTACCGCATCCATCCTTCCTTCCATCCTTCCATCCTTCCTTCCATCCTTCCTTCCTTCCATCCTTCCTTCCTTCCATCCTTCCTTCCTTCGTTCCAACCCTCTAATAGCAGTGTTAGTCCCCTCCTCCACCTGAACACTTTCTCGAGAGGTTCAAAGCTGTGGTGGTGCGTTCAGGTACTCACAATTCTGGGGTAAGGCACACGCCCAAAGGAGTAGATCTCCCAAAGTAAGATCCCGTAACTCCAGACGTCAGACTTGGTGGAAAACCTCTGGAGGACGGAGAAACAGGGAGGACAGAACTCACACATCAGATATTCATTCAGAGCAAAGAGTCTTAAGAGTCCTAGCTTTGTAATCAGTGGAAACACCTTATTCCCTCACAAGGAAGATTCAAAGTATATAATCCGAATATAGCTTTTTAATGTGGTGGTTTATCAAAGTGGGTCAGCGTCCGGGTACTTTGTATTCTGCTGCGTAGTACTTAAGTACCACATTATATCCTATAAGACAATTACACACGAATACGTCTTTGTACACAGAAAAAGTATTTCATCGTCATGGAAGTGTTTTAAATGCAGTGTCAATTAGGGCCGCTCAATTAATCGTATTTTAATCGCGATTACGAAATAAAACGATTATTTATTTATATTTTTTAAATTGGTTTTTCCGTTGAGTTGTTCTCAAAGTTCACGGTAATCAACCGTTAAAAACATACCGTTACATTTTCTCCAATAAATGGATGTTTTCAAAGTCAATGAATAATCGCATTTACACTTATTGACCCAAATAATCGAGATTATGATTTTTGCCATAATCGGAAGCGTGTAATATATACTCAAGTATGTGACATTGTACGCCTTGTAAGTAAATGTACTACGTTACAGCGCACCACTGCTCTTTGGTGGGTACTTGACTTCGGAGGTCAGGTGAGAAACGGTGACAACGGAGATATCTCTGAATGTTCAGAGACGTGAGACGTTAAGAGAAGGAACACGATATATCAGAGTTCATCTGGAGAGAGAGAAGGAACACGATATATCAGAGTTCATCTGGAGAGAGAGAAGGAACACGATATATCAGAGTTCATCTGGAGAGAGAGAGAAGGAACACGATATATCAGAGTTCATCTGGAGAGAGAGAAGGAACACGATATATCAGAGTTCATCTGGAGAGAGAGAAGGAACACGATATATCAGAGTTCATCTGGAGAGAGAGAAGGAACACGATATATCAGAGTTCATCTGGAGAGAGAGAAGGAACACGATATATCAGAGTTCATCTGGAGAGAGAGAAGGAACACGATATATCAGAGTTCATCTGGAGAGAGAGAAGGAACACGATATATCAGAGTTCATCTGGAGAGAGAGAGAAGGAACACGATATATCAGAGTTCATCTGGAGAGAGAGAAGGAACACGATATATCGGTCGGGTGCAGTTTAGATGCTGTTTTTAGTTTTTCTCGCTTGATATAATTCAACATCAGCAGAAAATGTAAGTCTTTAAAGTGCGCTGGACGGGCTGTTTGGAGCAAGGCCTCACAAACTGAACGCTGGCATCTGTTAAAAATCAGCATCAGTTAAAGTGCGATATATTAAGAGTTCTTCCACCGCGTTATGACGGGGAAACCGAAGTGAGTCTTCGTTACTGAGCCTCCATGCTAAAGACAACGGTCGCTTGACCTCGCGGAACACGCGGGTTCTCCCCGTGTCTCTTGGAATACGGTATCTTACAGAAACACGGATGTGTAAGTCATGCATTCTCAGACATGTCACATTTTCAGTTATTCTTGGTTCGTATGATTTCAACTTCGGCAGAACATGTACTTTGTGTACATGTGTCTCTACTTAAAGGTCTCCCATCATGCACTTCTTAACGTCTTTTATACATGAACACGTGCAGGGGCGCGAGCGACTTGTCCGACCGGCCCGATGGCCAGTCTGCCACACGGGCCCCCGGTGTGTCGGGGACTCACAGCGGTTTGTTTTGTTTTAAAGCTACTGACCCGGAATCAGCCTTTAGTAACAGGGCTGAACTAGAGGGGGTGAGGCCAGAACAAAAATAGACTCTTTCTCAGCGTTCCACTGAAAATGGTTTATTTGAACGTGGAACAGGAAAATAAGGTCTGAACCTGCTGAGCCTCTAAAACAAATCAAATGGCTCACTGGCTTCTAAAGCGACTAAAATCTCTCACCAGCAAAACACCTCGTCAGTTAAAGGCCATTTTACGTTTCATTACTATACCATACAGTATTTATTATCATTATAGGAATACTATTTCGGCGATTAGCTAAAATATAAATTATGTTCGAGTTACATTTCCAAAACGTTTCCAGGACCTGGAATTTGCATTTTGAATTTCCAGGCTTCTAATGGCCGCAAGGAGAACCCTGACTATACGCCGAACAGTGGTACGATAGGAGACCTTTAAGACCTCCTACTGGCTTACGCTGCTTCCCCGGAAAGCACCAGGACGTTACCGCGGGCGCGTATCTCACCTTCTCCCTGATGGCTTCGGGGGAGGTCCACTTGACGGGCAGCTTTCCGGTGTCCTGGATGGACGACGCCTCCTTGGTGAGCCCGAAGTCGCTGACTTTAGCGATGTTGTCGTCAGAAACCAGAACGTTTCGAGCCGCCAGGTCTCTGTGCACGAAGTTGTTGTTCTCCAGATACTCCATGGCCTCACACACGTCACTGAAGAGACAGAGGGGAGGGGGGGGGGTTATAAGAGTCAGAACAATATCCCCGGCTTGAGCTTCAGCCTCAGGATCCGTGTGTCTGGGATCCTCTCCAGAGGGAAGGAGTCATCACATACAGAGCATCAGCTAGTCCCTGAGCAGTGTCCTTCACACGCTGATATCCAAGAGAGGAAGTCACACCGTCACACGATGGAGGAATACCGGTTTTTGTAAGTAATCAAACATCCTGACAAAATACCGAGTTATTTCTCAAAATTCTTACTTTCTCTCAAAATCCTGATTTTTTTTTGTCAAAATCTGAAAATTCGGACTGAATTCAAAATTCGGACTTTCTCTGAATACGTCTCCGGCTTGAGCCTCAGCCTCAGGATTTATCATCCTCTCGTATCAAAACTGAACTGAGTTTTAAACATCATCATATCCGGTCATAGTCCGGTACCTGCTAACGGAAGCTCTGCTACACAGTTCTTCTTCTTCTTCTTAAAACATGACGGTAAGTTTCGACACTTGACCGGCAAGAAACCCCCTCGCGGAAGCCCCGGTGTGTGTGTGTGTGTGTGTGTGTGTGTGTGTGTGTGTGTGTGTGTGTGTATAAAATACACAAACAATTATTTTGTTTATTTCTTTTCATTTGAATAACTTGCTGTTAACCTATAGTAATATATGATGTGTGTCGATTTATATTTTGTAATATCATAAATATGCAAAGTAACTTGATGTGTAAAATAAATGTAGTGGGGTATAAAGTATAAAGTGAAAGTACTCGGGTACAAGTACCTCCATTGTTTACTTAGTTATATTACACCACTGAATAACTGTGACTCTGGACAGGAACCTCAGTCTCAGTCTGTAAGAAGAAGATGATGATGATGATGATGATGAAGACTCACAGAGAGAACTTGAGTAAGCAGTCCCCCCCGAGCACGGTCCTTCCTCTGGAGCGCAGGTAGTCCACCAAACTGCCCTGTGGGGACAAGCAGGTGACACAGCAGTTAGCACGCATGCATACGAGGAGAGGAGAGGAGAGGAGAGGAAAGGAGAGGAGAGGAGAGGAGAGGAGAGGAAAGGAGAGGAGAGGAAAGGAGAGGAGAGGAGAGGAAAGGAAAGGAGAGGAGAGGAAAGGAGAGGAGAGGAGAGGAGAGGAAAGGAGAGGAGAGGAGAGGAGAGGAAAGGAGAGGAGAGGATAGGAAAGGAGAGGAGAGGAGAGGAGAGGAGAGGAAAGGAGAGGAAAGGAGAGGAGAGGAAAGGAGAGGAGAGGAAAGGAGAGGAAAGGTCCCCCCCCTCACTCAAAGTATTCACACTTTGACTGTGCCGCGTCTTTCTGCGCCTCAGCTACTCAGACAGCTCCTTATCTCCCCTCTCATCGTATGAAGACACGAGGGAAAGCCACGCGGCCTTTGAAAGGAGTGTTATTGTCCCGCATGCTTCAAAGCACTCTCATGAAGCCCATGTGACGCACCTTAGCCATGTACTCGGTGACGATGTAGAGACTTCCCCTCTCCTCCACGATCACCCCCAACAGCTGCACCAGGTTGTTGTGCCTCAGTTGCCTAAACAAACACAACAACAACAACAACAACAACAACAAGTGTTAGCTGGAAACATCAAGGTGTAAATATCGCTATCGCTCGTTTGAATCTGAAAGAGAAAGCTGCGTGCGCATCTCAAGGACACTTTGTGACTTTGTTTTGTGCTGTGTGAATAAAGTTATTGCTATAATTCAAAGTGCCTGGAGACAAACTGACATTACACACATTTAAAAGACAACAAATACAAATCAAAACAAGCTGAATATGAGAGAAGTAAAACCTAGAGTGTGAGATGTGTGTGTGTGTGTGTGTGTGTGTGTGTGTCAGAGGAGGGTCTCACGTCATGACGGAGGCCTCGGCGATGAACGCCTGCGCCGTGGCGTCGTTTTTGATGCACTTCACCGCCACTTTGTTCCCTCTGTAGTCTCCCACCATCACATCTAACACACACACACACACACACACACACACACACACACACACACTATAATTTGACAAGCTGCTTTCTCTCCTAAACCGAGGACGATGTAGCTCGACAGGACGAGTCATCTGAGGTCTGAGATATGTCCTCACCTCCGAACTCTCCCTTCCCGATGGTCTGCAGCAGCTTCAGCTCCTTCCTGTTCAGCGCCCAGCCGCCTGAGAGAGGAGACACTTAGAGGACTTGGCAGGCTATGGAGCGAACAACATGACCGAGGCACCGGGCGAAGGCATGCACCGACGAGGACGAGGCACCGTGGAAACATATTGCATTTTTACACACAAGAACTTAAAAACTAGACGATGAGCTCCACACGGGGATTCAGCCTCTCAGACCGTTGCCATGGGAAACCCTAAAGAGCGGAATCGGGCCACTTCAAATATTTCCGGGGCAGAACTCTACTCGTTTCTCTCCGGCACCGATTGATGAGAACACTCAGCTTCTCCCAGATGTCTGAGTTAGTGTCTCGAGCCTCTTCTGGCACTCGTTTGTTTTACTTCCTGTATGCACGTTGCTCTGTGGGAGGAGCCTGTGCCTCCAGCTGGTCGTGCCTGCCCTGAGGCCAATGAGCACGTGAAGGTGAAGCCTCGAGTCTCTCAATCCGTCACGCCGCTAAGTAGCGTTGTGTTTTCATCAGGAGGCCACCTCACCGTGACGCCCGTCGTCTACGGGGTGCAAAAGACTACAATTCCCACGGCGCCTGCTCCAAGGTGACAGAGGGCGACCTGTCAGAAAGGAACCGCTTGAACCGCTCGACGAACCTAAACGTTATCAAGTGATTAAAGAAAGAAAGACCGAAGTTGCTTATTATTACGTGTGAAGAGTTGTTGTCTTATTGTGAGCTTCGTGTCGCTCGCAGGCGAACAACTCGTCGCCTGCGAGCGACACGAAGATAAGGGAAAGAAAGCGAGTTAGAAATGTCTGTTTGAGTCCAGGGCAGATAGTTGCAAGTCTCTTCAGTGTCACAAAACGAGATGCATTGTGGGACATGTAGTTTATGGGCAACGTGCTCATATGTTCTTTCAGAGCTCTTGGGGGCCACAGACGATGAAGCCTCGAGTTTGAACCCCCTGGTTTAAGACGTCTATCGGCTTGATCTACACATAGGGAAGGAAGCCACGACAAGATGACCACAATGTGTGTGTGTGTGTGTGTGTGTGTGAGGAGAGAGTGTGTGTGTGTGTGTGTGTGTGAGGAGAGAGTGTGTGTGTGTGTGTGAGGAGAGAGAGAGTGTGTGAGGAGAGAGTGTGTGTGTGAGGAGAGAGAGTGTGAGGAGAGTGTGTGTGTGTGTAAGGAGAGTGTGTGTGTGTGTGTGTGTGTGTGAGGAGAGAGTGTGTGTGTGTGAGGAGAGAGAGTGTGAGGAGAGTGTGTGTGTGTGAGTGAGGAGTGTGTGTGTGTGTGTGTGTGTGTGTGTGTGTGTGTGTGTGTGTTCTTACTCCTGGAGAACTCGTCCTGAGCTGCCACCGTCCCCTCCATCAGTTTGGGTTTGATGAGCCGAGTGCAGAGGCCGTCGGCGTCTTTGGTGTAATGCTGAGAGAGAGGGTTCAACGCATTAATGACACGCAGAGAGAACACTGAGGATCCTCAGAAGGCTGCAGAGAGGGCAAGAGTACACGCATCCTTCACTCAAGTAGAAGTACACGCATCCTTTACTCAAGTAGAAGTACACGCATCCTTTACTCAAGTAGAAGTACACACATCCTTTACTCAAGTAGAAGTACCCGCATCCTTTACTCAAGTAGAAGTACACGCATCCTTTACTCAAGTAGAAGTACACGCATCCTTTACTCAAGTAGAAGTACGCACATCATTTACTCAAGTAGAAGTACCCGCATCCTTTACTCAAGTAGAAGTACACGCATCCTTTACTCAAGTAGAAGTACACACATCCTTTACTCAGGTAGAAGTACACGCATCCTTTACTCAAGTAGAAGTACACGCATCCTTTACTCAAGTAGAAGTACACGCATCCTTTACTCAAGTAGAAGTACACGCATCCTTTACTCAAGTAGAAGTACACGCATCCTTTACTCAAGTAGAAGTACACGCATCCTTTACTCAAGTAGAAGTACCCACATCCTTTACTCAAGTAGAAGTACCCACATCCTTTACTCAAGTAGAAGTACCCACATCCTTTACTCAAGTAGAAGTACACACATCCTTTACTCAAGTAGAAGTACACACATCATTTACTCAAGTAGAAGTACACACATCCTTTACTCAAGTAGAAGTACACGCATTTACAGTCCTTAAATTCATGTTTAATATCCTCCTCCACACATCACTAGCCAGCTACTAACTCTCCCACCTCCTCCCCCACACATCACTAGCCAGCTACTAACTGTCCCACCTCCTCCTCCACACATCACTAGCCAGCTACTAACTCTCCCACCTCCTCCTCCACACATCACTAGCCAGCTACTAACTCTCCCACCTCCTCCTCCACACATCACTAGCCAGCTACTAACTCTCCCACCTCCTCCTCCACACATCACTAGCCAGCTACTAACTCTCCCACCTCCTCCCCCACACATCACTAGCCAGCTACTAACTCTCCCACCTCCTCCTCCACACATCACTAGCCAGCTACTAACTCTCCCACCTCCTCCCCCACACATCACTAGCCAGCTACTAACTCTCCCACCTCCTCCTCCACACATCACTAGCCAGCTACTAACTCTCCCACCTCCTCCTCCACACATCACTAGCCAGCTACTAACTCTCCCACCTCCTCCTCCACACATCACTAGCCAGCTACTAACTCTCCCACCTCCTCCCCCACACATCACTAGCCAGCTACTAACTCTCCCACCTCCTCCCCCACACATCACTAGCCAGCTACTAACTCTCCCACCTCCTCCTCCACACATCACTAGCCAGCTACTAACTCTCCCACCTCCTCCTCCACACATCACTAGCCAGCTACTAACTCTCCCACCTCCTCCTCCACACATCACTAGCCAGCTACTAACTCTCCCACCTCCTCCTCCACACATCACTAGCCAGCTACTAACTGTCCCACCTCCTCCTCCACACATCACTAGCCAGCTACTAACTCTCCCACCTCCTCCTCCACACATCACTAGCCAGCTACTAACTCTCCCACCTCCTCCTCCACACATCACTAGCCAGCTACTAACTCTCCCACCTCCTCCTCCACACATCACTAGCCAGCTACTAACTCTCCCACCTCCTCCTCCACACATCACTAGCCAGCTACTAACTCTCCCACCTCCTCCTCCACACATCACTAGCCAGCTACTAACTCTCCCACCTCCTCCTCCACACATCACTAGCCAGCTACTAACTCTCCCACCTCCTCCTCCACACATCACTAGCCAGCTACTAACTCTCCCACCTCCTCCCCCACACATCACTAGCCAGCTACTAACTCTCCCACCTCCTCCTCCACACATCACTAGCCAGCTACTAACTCTCCCACCTCCTCCCCCACACATCACTAGCCAGCTACTAACTCTCCCACCTCCTCCCCCACACATCACTAGCCAGCTACTAACTCTCCCACCTCCTCCCCCACACATCACTAGCCAGCTACTAACTCTCCCACCTCCTCCCCCACACATCACTAGCCAGCTACTAACTCTCCCACCTCCTCCTCCACACATCACTAGCCAGCTACTAACTCTCCCACCTCCTCCTCCACACATCACTAGCCAGCTACTAACTCTCCCACCTCCTCCTCCACACATCACTAGCCAGCTACTAACTCTCCCACCTCCTCCTCCACACATCACTAGCCAGCTACTAACTCTCCCACCTCCTCCTCCACACATCACTAGCCAGCTACTAACTCTCCCACCTCCTCCTCCACACATCACTAGCCAGCTACTAACTCTCCCACCTCCTCCTCCACACATCACTAGCCAGCTACTAACTCTCCCACCTCCTCCTCCACACATCACTAGCCAGCTACTAACTCTCCCACCTCCTCCTCCACACATCACTAGCCAGCTACTAACTCTCCCACCTCCTCCTCCACACATCACTAGCCAGCTACTAACTCTCCCACCTCCTCCTCCACACATCACTAGCCAGCTACTAACTCTCCCACCTCCTCCCCCACACATCACTAGCCAGCTACTAACTCTCCCACCTCCTCCCCACACATCACTAGCCAGCTACTAACTCTCCCACCTCCTCCTCCACACATCACTAGCCAGCTACTAACTCTCCCACCTCCTCCTCCACACATCACTAGCCAGCTACTAACTCTCCCACCTCCTCCTCCACACATCACTAGCCAGCTACTAACTCTCCCACCTCCTCCTCCACACATCACTAGCCAGCTACTAACTCTCCCACCTCCTCCTCCACACATCACTAGCCAGCTACTAACTCTCCCACCTCCTCCTCCACACATCACTAGCCAGCTACTAACTCTCCCACCTCCTCCTCCACACATCACTAGCCAGCTACTAACTCTCCCACCTCCTCCCCCACACATCACTAGCCAGCTACTAACTCTCCCACCTCCTCCTCCACACATCACTAGCCAGCTACTAACTCTCCCACCTCCTCCCCCACACATCACTAGCCAGCTACTAACTCTCCCACCTCCTCCCTCCCACACATCACTAGCCAGCTACTAACTCTCCCACCTCCTCCTCCACACATCACTAGCCAGCTACTAACTCTCCCACCTCCTCCTCCACACATCACTAGCCAGCTACTAACTCTCCCACCTCCTCCTCCACACATCACTAGCCAGCTACTAACTCTCCCACCTCCTCCTCCACACATCACTAGCCAGCTACTAACTCTCCCACCTCCTCCCCACACATCACTAGCCAGCTACTAACTCTCCCACCTCCTCCTCCACACATCACTAGCCAGCTACTAACTCTCCCACCTCCTCCTCCACACATCACTAGCCAGCTACTAACTCTCCCACCTCCTCCTCCACACATCACTAGCCAGCTACTAACTCTCCCACCTCCTCCCTCCCACATCACTAGCCAGCTACTAACTCTCCCACCTCCTCCCCCACACATCACTAGCCAGCTACTAACTCTCCCACCTCCTCCTCCCACACATCACTAGCCAGCTACTAACTCTCCCACCTCCTCCTCCACACATCACTAGCCAGCTACTAACTCTCCCACCTCCTCCTCCACACATCACTAGCCAGCTACTAACTCTCCCACCTCCTCCTCCACACATCACTAGCCAGCTACTAACTCTCCCACCTCCTCCTCCACACATCACTAGCCAGCTACTAACTCTCCCACCTCCTCCCCCACACATCACTAGCCAGCTACTAACTCTCCCACCTCCTCTCCACACATCACTAGCCAGCTACTAACTCTCCCACCTCCTCCTCCACACATCACTAGCCAGCTACTAACTCTCCCACCTCCTCCTCCACACATCACTAGCCAGCTACTAACTCTCCCACCTCCTCCTCCACACATCACTAGCCAGCTACTAACTCTCCCACCTCCTCCTCCACACATCACTAGCCAGCTACTAACTCTCCCACTCCTCCCACACACCTCCTCACCTCCCACACATCACTAGCCAGCTACTAACTCTCCCACCTCCTCCTCCACACATCACTAGCCAGCTACTAACTCTCCCACCTCCTCCCCACACATCACTAGCCAGCTACTAACTCTCCCACCTCCTCCTCCACACATCACTAGCCAGCTACTAACTCTCCCACCTCCTCCCCACACATCACTAGCCAGCTACTAACTCTCCCACCTCCTCCCCACACATCACTAGCCAGCTACTAACTCTCCCACCTCCTCCTCCCACACATCACTAGCCAGCTACTAACTCTCCCACCTCCTCCTCCACACATCACTAGCCAGCTACTAACTCTCCCACCTCCTCCTCCACACATCACTAGCCAGCTACTAACTCTCCCACCTCCTCCTCCACACATCACTAGCCAGCTACTAACTCTCCCACCTCCTCCTCCACACATCACTAGCCAGCTACTAACTCTCCCACCTCCTCCTCCCACACATCACTAGCCAGCTACTAACTCTCCCACCTCCTCCTCCACACATCACTAGCCAGCTACTAACTCTCCCACCTCCTCCTCCACACATCACTAGCCAGCTACTAACTCTCCCACCTCCTCCTCCACACATCACTAGCCAGCTACTAACTCTCCCACCTCCTCCTCCACACATCACTAGCCAGCTACTAACTCTCCCACCTCCTCCTCCACACATCACTAGCCAGCTACTAACTCTCCCACCTCCTCCCCCACACATCACTAGCCAGCTACTAACTCTCCCACCTCCTCCCCCACACATCACTAGCCAGCTACTAACTCTCCCACCTCCTCCTCCACACATCACTAGCCAGCTACTAACTCTCCCACCTCCTCCTCCACACATCACTAGCCAGCTACTAACTCTCCCACCTCCTCCCCCACACATCACTAGCCAGCTACTAACTCTCCCACCTCCTCTTCCACACATCACTAGCCAGCTACTAACTCTCCCACCTCCTCTCCACACATCACTAGCCAGCTACTAACTCTCCCACCTCCTCCTCCACACATCACTAGCCAGCTACTAACTCTCCCACCTCCTCCTCCCACACATCACTAGCCAGCTACTAACTCTCCCACCTCCTCCCTCCCACACATCACTAGCCAGCTACTAACTCTCCCACCTCCTCCTCCACACATCACTAGCCAGCTACTAACTCTCCCACCTCCTCCTCCACACATCACTAGCCAGCTACTAACTCTCCCACCTCCTCCTCCACACATCACTAGCCAGCTACTAACTCTCCCACCTCCTCCTCCACACATCACTAGCCAGCTACTAACTCTCCCACCTCCTCCTCCACACATCACTAGCCAGCTACTAACTCTCCCACCTCCTCCTCCACACATCACTAGCCAGCTACTAACTCTCCCACCTCTCTCCACACATCACTAGCCAGCTACTAACTCTCCCACCTCCTCCTCCACACATCACTAGCCAGCTACTAACTCTCCCACCTCCTCCTCCACACATCACTAGCCAGCTACTAACTCTCCCACCTCCTCCTCCACACATCACTAGCCAGCTACTAACTCTCCCACCTCCTCCTCCACACATCACTAGCCAGCTACTAACTCTCCCACCTCCTCCTCCACACATCACTAGCCAGCTACTAACTCTCCCACCTCCTCCTCCACACATCACTAGCCAGCTACTAACTCTCCCACCTCCTCCTCCACACATCACTAGCCAGCTACTAACTCTCCCACCTCCTCCTCCACACATCACTAGCCAGCTACTAACTCTCCCACCTCCTCCTCCACACATCACTAGCCAGCTACTAACTCTCCCACCTCCTCCTCCACACATCACTAGCCAGCTACTAACTCTCCCACCTCCTCCTCCACACATCACTAGCCAGCTACTAACTCTCCCACCTCCTCCTCCACACATCACTAGCCAGCTACTAACTCTCCCACCTCCTCCTCCACACATCACTAGCCAGCTACTAACTCTCCCACCTCCTCCTCCACACATCACTAGCCAGCTACTAACTCTCCCACCTCCTCTCCAACATCACTAGCCAGCTACTAACTCTCCCACCTCCTCCTCCACACATCACTAGCCAGCTACTAACTCTCCCACTCCTCCACTCTAGCCCTACAACTCCTCCTCCAGACATCACTAGCCAGCTACTAACTCTCCCACCTCCTCTTCTACACATCACTAGCCAGCTACTAACTCTCCCACCTCCTCCCCACACATCACTAGCCAGCTACTAACTCTCCCACCTCTTCCTCCACACATCACTAGCCAGCTACTAACTCTCCCACCTCCTCCCCCACACATCACTAGCCAGCTACTAACTCTCCCACCTCCTCCCCCTTTAGGTCACTGGTCTTTAGGCTGGCTTCAAATGTGTGATTAACGTCCCGGTGCTTTATCTTCGTATCTTTGTAAAGTGGTTCCAATCCCAGTCGCATTTAATCCAACAATGTCTGCGTTGATTGGCTGCCAGAATAACTCTACAAATACTCCTTTCTTTCTACATCTGGGTTCAGAGAAGCGGAGACACTTATCCCCTCAGATATGGTTGAGATGACGGCATCGTCTTCTGAATGAATGAGACTCTGCTGAAGACTGACGGTGTGTGTGAAGCTTCTGAAGAAGATTAGGAGTGTGTGTGTGTGTGTACTAGCATTACTATCCTTGTGGGGACCTACATCTGTTTACGCAGTCACGTGTGGGGACCCGCCTCCCTTATGGGGACATAAGGGAATCATTCATGTTGGGTTTAATCTCAATCCGATCAGATTTTGAAATCCCATGTTTCCTGATCCAGGATCAGACAAGTCGGCCAGATGTTGTCCCTGGAGTTCAATGCAATTCAGGATCAGCCTGATCCAGATTACGACTTTTCAAGATGACTAGATCCTGAATGTCAGTGCTTTAATCCTACCGAGCGCCATCTAGTGGACATGGAAAATACTACAAGAGCCCAGATTGCAGAGACGTCTATCGTTTACTTTTGAAAGGTGACGACAGACGATGGACCTTTTTTTGTTGAAGATTTTTTTTCTGTAATCAATATTACATTTGTGATTGACAAACTTTGTTGTGATACTTTCATGAGCACAAACATGTATGTCATCGACATTTGGTTGGAAAAAATGAAAAATAAAATTGATTTGCCATGAAGGCTAAAAATGGTGTATTATTTCAGTTCACACACTTTGCCATCTTATTTATATTGAAACATATTTTAAAATAAATTGTACGGCACATTTTGCTCTGGTAATCACCTGGAGACCCACCCCTCATGGTGGGATCGGGATAATCCGGTTTCTGGGATCAAACTGATCCCTATCCCGTGTGGTCGGTTTGAACCCGTTTTGAAGATTTGATCCAGATTAAAGCTTGGATTGGATTTCCTGATCGGATCGGATTTCAAAGTGATCCTAAAACCCAAATCTGATCTGATCAGATAGGGATTACAAGTGTTGAACTCTTGGGCCCAGGAAATGCATGTCAGTCAAGTCCCCTGAAGTGATGTAAACATGGTGTGTGTGTGTGTGTGTGTGAGAGAGAGGTCGTCCATGCATCTGATTTAACCCAGGAAAACACGTCCGAACCGAACAACCCGTCAGTGTCTGCTCAGTCAAATCAGGCCAGAGGAATACTTACAACGAGGAATAAGGGAATGTTGTACCTCCAAAATCATCAGTTATTCCCCAATCTGACATTCTGTCCGCGTGGCAGCAAGGTCAAAAAACAAACACGAAAACCTACGAAATAATTGGATGGTTTGAAGCAAAAGGAGATCTGTATGAAAACACTCGAACACGGTATAATCAAATCCATCTCGTGGCATGTTCACGACTTCCAAACACACGCATGCAACTAAACCTTCCGCATGAAGGAACACATCAGGAACGAGGCGTGCTGCAAAGCCTTTGATCAGAACCGACCTCAGACACGGTGTCTGTTATAAAATAGGATATTGATTTGTTTCATTTACTTCATTGCGCAGGGCGTGTAAGAGTTTATTAATGGCTTGTTCTGAGATGGATGTTTTCTCTTCACCAAACTAATTGACTTGACTTCATTCGTAACGGCGTTTCCTTTAGTGACTCGAGGTAACTCTGGGCGAGTATTCGATAACCAAAAGGGGCTGAAGATAAAAGCAGCACGTGTGACTCCGCTCAAAGCGTGGTGGGACAAACAAAGGAAATGCTGCTGCAGCACAGGGTGCAATCTACCCAGCAACCAGCAGGGGGCAGCTGCCTCATACTGTGAGCAGTTTTTCCATAGCGTCTTGAGGAATGCAAAGAGACGTCTGTGAATGGTGCGTGATCATTAGTGCCGACTGCTTTTAGGGCTGCAGATGTTGGTCTGCGGATCATTCTCTACGACAAAGGATTCAAGGTGAGGTCTTGAATGGCTTGTGTGGTCAGTCCTAAACCTACATGTATTCACATTTATTGTAAACGGATGAAATTGAGGTTAAACAACTGCATTACATAAGACTTTAAAGAATTGATTATCTAGATAATTCGAGTGTTCATGGCAGCTTCAGCTTGTTAAACATTATCTTTGAGTGCATTCAAATGTGTTTTTAGCGCATGATAGTGCTGATGAATCCAGGGCACACAGAAGGAAGAGGACACCTCCTCTCGGCTCTCTTATCACTTCGTGGTGGATTCAGAATCAAAGGGTATTTTCCGTCAATGGCTGATTCTCAGAACATCATTCAAAGGCTCTGAGAGAAAAATACCTTTTAGAATCCATCTATCTTTCAGCCGCTTCAGTTCACACTCGTGATGCAGATACAGACGTGTGTGTGTGTGTGTGTGTGTGTGGTGTGTGTTTCTAAAGTTACGTAATCACTCTGCTTCATTCATTCATGATTGCAGTTTGACTCGATGTGAGTGACTAACGTGCTCGCCCTGTGAGATGGCGACAGGTCAGTCTTCAGTGCGAGAGAAGGTGTCGTCTCTCAGCTGAAGAGTCCTTCTCTTGAGTCCTTCAAACAGAAGGTTATAACCACGGGAGAAAAGGGCATCGCAGCTTACAATGCGTCTAAATATTATACAATGAGAGCATGGACTAGAGTCTGTATGGAAGCTCCACGGGGACAAGGGAGTGTGTGTGGGGTGTGTGTGTGTGTGTGTGTGTGTGTGTTTTAAATTCACACATTCATTGTCACTTATTTAAATGTAAAATACTTCAGACTTTTAAATAAAACAAAGACATCAGCACCTTCCACGGTACCAGGGACACAACTGGGCGAATATATCCAGGCAATGGCAGTAAGTGACGGAACCAGCCGTAGGTGGTAAGAAATGGCAAAGGACACATCAAAGAGTCAGTCTCAGGGACGAATCAAAACTAGTTGGAGTTCCCTGAACGAGTGGATATCTGAACTGGCTCTTCAACCAGATCACACACGTCTCGGCCAGGGGTGTCAAACACAAGGCCCGGGGGCCAAATCCGGCCCGTGACTTCATTTTACGTGGCCCACAACAGCTCTGAAAGAATATAATATGTTTATTACACGGTTATAAGCACGTTGCGCATAAACTACATTTCCCACAATGCATCTCAAATTGGACTTTTTTTCTTCAGAATTTGGCTTTTCTTTTAAACACATTTTGGGACATACGCACTGAAGAGACTTGCAATTATTTGCCCTAGACTTCTGCTTTCAGACCGAGTTAATTGTGAAGTTATTACCCTATCCGATAACAATCCAATGCAGAGGTGATAACATTATTTTATGTATATTAAATATCTACACAGTCTTAAAGTCACAACCGGCCCTTTGAGTGCAGCCATAATGCTGATGTGGCCCGCGGTGACACTGAGTTTGACGCCCCTGGTCGAGGCTGTGTGTGTGATCTCCACTCATTCAGCCGCTCTCTGAAGGCCTCCGACTTTAAGGGTTAATAAAGGATCACCATATAACAGAGGAAGTTCATTTATCTCATCTGAAACCTGAGTGAATCCAGTTCTCACCGCTATAATTGAATATCCCATTCCTCGCACACTTGATGCAAATAATATCCTGCTTATATCGTGTTAACAGAAACCCTTCAATGCTGATCCATACGGGATGTGCGTCTTACTCCGTTTCTTTTTTGAGATGTATCTATTTTAGAATTGTTTATTTCCACTCTTTCATTTCTACGGATGTGCAATGCCTTGTTTCGCTTCATGCTGCTGCAACAACAACGTTTCCCATATTGGGATGAATAAAGTGCTTCTCGTCTTCACATCGCTGGAGATCAGCTGGGGAGATAACTGCTGTGTCATCGGGCGGTGCAGCAGCAACAGGACTATCCTCTCGAACAGGGAGCTGATCACGAGAGGCTGTGAGAAGAACACCGGTTCTTCTCACAGCCTCTCAGTGTCATGAAATACTCAGTTTTTACTCAAATGTTGCTTTTTTTTATCAAAACCTCAAAATTCTTTATTTCTCTCAAAATCCTAAAATCCTGACTTTCTACTAAAAATCAAAAAATTATGACTTTCTCAGAAAATTGTAAAATTCTGACTGGATTCAAAACAACTTGTTAATAATCTCCCTGGTCCCCGGCTTGAGCTTCAGCCTCTGATCCATGTGTTTCTGATCCTCTCCAGAGGGAAGGAGTCATCACATACACATACAGCAGTGTCCTTCACACGCTGATATCCAAGAGAGGGAGTCACACAGTCTCAAGATGGAGGAACAGAAGCAGTATTCAATGTTTACTTCAGATTAGCTCCACGTCAGAAATGAGCATGGGGGGGGGGCTTGATGTCGTCTCTGCTCGCTCTCGGCGTCCTGTCTCGTCTCCGTAGAGGCGTGGATGGGTCGATCTTTTCAGTCAGGGGGGGGGCTCAGCAGCTAGTGCGACGGCGCTCATGCAGGGGGGGGTGGGGAGGGGGTCGCGCTGTGAAAGCACTGAGGACCGCGGTACATTGACTGGGGGTGGGGGGGGGGTCAGCGAAGAAGAACTAAAACTGGCGGAAAGTATTGCGGAAAGGGTTATCTGAAGGTAGGAGGGAAGAAGAAGAATCGGTCGTGGAGCTGTGCGGGACGCTGGTGCGAGCTTATGGGTGGCCTGCGGGGTGCATGAACTGGGGGCCGGCCGGGACGTGTGTCGCTGGACTCGGGGGCGCGCGCGCGGGCAGGGGGGGGGTGGGGGGCTGCGGGGGCGGCGCTAAGGTGGGGGCCGGCGGCAGGGACTGGATGACGTGCGGTTGGGGGCGCGGGTACTCAGTTGACTGAAACTGCCGTGGGGGGGTCTGGGCGGCTGCGGGGCTGGCGGATGCTGTCCGCGGGGTTGGTGAGGGGGGGACTCTGGGACGGGCTGGTTGCGGTATTTCTTGGCGTGGTTGGGGGGGGTGGTGTGGGGCGGGCTGTGTCGGTGCGGGTGTTGGTCTCTGGTGTGGCGTGGGGGACTGGCTGACGTACTGTTGGACTCGCTGGAGTTGGCTTGCGGGTCGACTGTGGACTGGTCGGTCGGGTGCTGTGGTGTGCTCCGGGCGGCCTGGGTACGGGGCGTGCGTGGGTCTGCTGACTGCGTGGAGGGGCAGGCTGACGTCCGGCGGGGCGGCGATGCTACTCTTCAGGGTGGGTGGGGGGGGACTGGGGGCGTCGGGGGTGTGGGACTGGTGTGCGGGTGGCTGATGTTCGGGCTTGCTGCGTCGTCTTGATCGAGGGGCTCGCGATTGCTGATGGCGGGTGTTGACTGGGGCACAATTGGTGGGAGGGCTGCGCTTGGCGGACTCCTCGAGCACAAGAGAGATTAAAGAACGGAAGAAAATAGGGGACGAAAAAATGGAGGAGACAAATTAAACGAAAAAGGGTAGAGAGGGAGGATGGGGGGCTCGTGACTGCTTCGGGGGGGGTGTGCGCGGGGGCTGGAACTTGCTCTGCGAGCGGTTTGGCCTCTACTTCTGTGTGCGAAACGGTAGAACGAAAGGGAATCGGTGGGGAGCTCTTGAGCTGTGATCTCGGCTCAGGACTTTGGGGGTCGAGCTTGGGCTGGGTGGCTGAGGGGACTCGTGGGACTGGGCGTGCGCTGACTTGAGACGCGTGTGGCCTTTTCGGGGGCAGGTGGGGGGGTGTGGGGACTCGTGCTGGTCAGCTCCAGGGGTTCTGGACTGACTGTGTGGGCGGGCTTCGGTGCGTACTGGGGCTTTGCCGAGTTGCGCTGAAGTGAGGCGGGTTCGGTGTGGGCGTGCTCGGATCATGTGCTGCGGCGTGGTCTGCATGGGGGGGGGATGAGGACGCGGGCGGCGGTACCTGAAGGTGGGTGGCGGTGGGCATGGGCGGGTGGGGGTGGGTGGCGGCTTCCAAAGAGAGAATGAAATCCATGGGATGGAAATGAACAAAAAAGGGAAGAAGTAAAATGAAAGGCAGAAGAAAGGGAAAAACGAGGGACTAGAAAAAAAGGACAACGAGTACAGGGCGGTAAACGCATAGGTGCGATCGCTAGGGGGTGGAGCTGAATGTGCGTGGTGACTTGGGTGTCAGGGGGGTTGGGCGTGGAGGTCTGCTTTCGTGGCGAACGAGTGCAGACTTAAGAATGTGGGTGTGAGCTGGAATTGGGGGTGACTGGGCCGAGGGCTCACGACTTTGTTGTGGACTGGGGGGCTGCAAGGGGGGGCTGCGTCGCGCTGGAATACTGGGGGTTGCGCAGCGTGTGCAGTGTGACTCGGGCTGGGCGGGTAACTCCCTAAGGGCAGGTGGGTGCTCGCGGGCTGTGGGATCGGGGGACGTGCTGATGTGTGGTGGGGGGGGGACTGTACAGAGCGTGGTGTGTGTGCTCGGGAGTGCTGACTCTGGGCTGGGGCGGACTGGGTGGGTCATGTTCTCGCTCGGTCCCTGACTCGCTGGGTGGCGACAGACGGGGTGGGGGGCTCGCGCGCGGGTCTAGCACAGTGGGCATCAGGGTGCGTGTCTGGAGGCGGGGGGGTGTTTCTCGGAGCGGGCTGGTGCTGCTCGGGCGGACGCGTCGGGCGTCGAGGGGTCTGAGGGTCAGGTGGCGGGGGCGTTCGCAGCTTGCTCTCCGGGGGGCCTCGGCGGGGTGATGAGGTCTAC
>CM070487.1:9095952-9127115 GCA_036324585.1 Champsocephalus esox | reverse complement strand
TAAAAAGCACAACCTCGATCCAGAGGTTTTAGCCAACTATAGACCTATTTCTAATCTTCCGTTCCTCTCAAAGATTCTTGAAAAAGCGGTCGCAAAACAGTTGTGTGATTACTTAAAAAACAATGATTTATTTGAAGATTTTCAGTCTGGCTTTAGAACACATCATAGCACAGAGACAGCTCTGGTTAAAGTCACAAATGATATTCTAATAGCCTCAGACAAGGGACTTGTCTCTATTCTTGTTTTGCTCGATCTCAGTGCTGCATTTGATACTATCGACCATGATATCCTATTGCAAAGACTAGAGCACTTAGTTGGCATACAGGGAACTGCTTTAGGCTGGTTTAGGTCCTATCTATCTGAACGCTCTCAGTTTGTACGTGTCAACGATGAATCTTCCACGCAAACCAAAGTTAGCCATGGAGTGCCACAGGGCTCAGTGCTCGGACCTATTTTGTTCACTTTATATATGCTTCCGTTAGGCAATATTATAAGGAATCATTCTGTAAACTTTCATTGTTATGCGGATGATACTCAACTATATTTATCAATTAAGCCTGATGAAATTAATCATCTAAATACAATTCAAGACTGCCTTAAGGACTTAAAAACGTGGATGACCTTAAACTTTTTGATGTTAAACACGACCAAAACTGAAGTTATTGTACTTGGCCCGAAGAATCTACGAAACAAATTATCTAAAGATATACTAACTATGGATGGCATTAATTTGGCCTCCAGTGATACTGTAAGGAATCTTGGTGTTATATTTGATCAGGATTTATCCTTTAACGCCCACATAAAATCAATTTCAAGGACCGCCTACTTCCATCTACGTAACATTGCAAAAATCAGGCATATCTTGCCTCAAAACGATGCAGAGAAACTAGTCCATGCATTTGTTACTTCTAGGCTGGATTATTGTAACTCTTTACTATCAGGGAGTACCAAAAAGTCAATCAAGTCGCTTCAGCTGATTCAAAATGCTGCGGCTCGTGTACTAACCAGAGTTAGGAGAAGGGACCACATTACTCCTGTTCTGGCTGCCTTACACTGGCTCCCTATAGAACACAGGATAGAATTTAAAATTCTTCTTGGGCTATATAAATAAACATTGATTGATTGATTGATTGAGAGAAGGAAGAAGTAAGATGTCCCCCGACAAACTAAGCCTATATCAGCAAAACTAGGGGCTGAATCTAATCAGCCCTAACTATAAGCTTTATCAAAAAGGAAGGTCTTAAGCGCACTCTTAAAAACGGATAGGGTGTCTGCCGCCCGAACACAAACTGGAAGCTGATTCCACAAATGTGGAGCTTGATAAGAAAAGGCTCTGGCTCCCATTGTACTTTTAGAGACTCTAGGAACAACCAACAACCCTGCATTCTTGGAACGCAATGCCCTAGTAGGACAGTAGGGTATAATGAGTTCTTTAAGGTAAGATGGCGCCTGCCCATTAAGGGCTTTGTAGGCGAGAAGAAGAATTTTAAATTCTATCCTGTGTTCTATAGGGAGCCAGTGTAAGGCAGCCAGAACAGGAGTAATGTGGTCCCTTCTCCTAACTCTGGTTAGTACACGAGCCGCAGCATTTTGAATCAGCTGAAGCGACTTGATTGACTTTTTGGTACTCCCTGATAGTAAAGAGTTACAATAATCCAGCCTAGAAGTAACAAATGCATGGACTAGTTTCTCTGCATCGTTTTGAGGCAAGATATGCCTGATTTTTGCAATGTTACGTAGATGGAAGTAGGCGGTCCTTGAAATTGATTTTATGTGGGCGTTAAAGGATAAATCCTGATCAAATATAACACCAAGATTCCTTACAGTCTCACTGGAGGCCAAATTAATGCCATCCATAGTTAGTATATCTTTAGATAATTTGTTTCGTAGATTCTTCGGGCCAAGTACAATAACTTCAGTTTTGGTCGTGTTTAACATCAAAAAGTTTAAGGTCATCCACGTTTTTAAGTCCTTAAGGCAGTCTTGAATTTTATTTAGATGATTAATTTCATCAGGCTTAATTGATAAATATAGTTGAGTATCATCCGCATAACAATGAAAGTTTACAGAATGATTCCTTATAATATTGCCTAACGGAAGCATATATAATGTGAACAAAATAGGTCCGAGCACTGAGCCCTGTGGCACTCCATGGCTAACTTTGGTTTGCCTGGAAGATTCATCGTTGACACGTACAAACTGAGAGCGTTCAGATAGATAGGACCTAAACCAGCCTAAAGCAGTTCCCTGTATGCCAACCAAGTGCTCTAGTCTTTGCATATCATGGATATCATGGTCGATAGTATCAAATGCAGCACTGAGATCGAGCAAAACAAGAATAGAGACAAGTCCCTTGTCTGAGGCTATTAGAATATCATTTGTGACTTTAACCAGAGCTGTCTCTGTGCTATGATGTGTTCTAAAGCCAGACTGAAAATCTTCAAATAAATCATTGTTTTTTAAGTAATCACACAACTGTTTTGCGACCGCTTTCTCAAGAATTTTTGAGAGGAACGGAAGATTAGAAATAGGTCTATAGTTGGCTAAAACCTCTGGATCGAGGTTGTGCTTTTTAAGAAGTGGTTTTATCACTGCTACTTTGAATGATTGTGGAACATAGCCTGATAATAAAGACATATTCATAATATTTAATAAAGAAGTGCTAATTAATGGAAAAACTTCCTTCAACTGCTTAGTTGGAATTGGGTCTAACATGCACGTTGATGGTTTAGAAGAGAGAATCATTGAATGTAATTGTTCAAGGTTAATGGCTGAAAAGCATTCTAGTTTACTATCTCGTGTAATATTAGAACTTACGATTCCGGGAGCTGTTGATAACATTATACTGGTCGAAGGCAAGAGGTCATTAATTTTGTTTCTAAGAGTAACAATTTTATCGTTAAAAAAGCACATAAAATCATTACTACTGAGTGCTATGGGAATAGAAGGCTCAATGGAGCTGTGGCTCTCTGTCAGCCTGGCTACAGTGCTGAAAAGAAATCTTGCATTATTCTTATTCTCATCTATTAATGAAGAGTAGTATGCTGCTCTCGCTTTACGCAGTGCTTTCTTATATTCATTGAGAGTAATATGCCAAATTAAACGAGATTCTTCAAGTTTGGTGGAACGCCATATCCTTTCAAGTTGTCTAGACTTTTGCTTTATTTTGCGGGTTTCGGCATTATGCCATGGAGCTAATCTATGTTGCTTTATTTTCTTCTTTTTCAAAGGAGCAACAGAGTCTAATTTTATTCGCAGCGCATCTATAGCACTATCAACAACATGATCAATTTGGGGTGGTGTACATTTTGTATAAGTTTCCTCCCTTACATGCAGACATGCTATCGAGTTAAGTATTGGTGGAATCTCTTCCTTAAATGTGGCTATAGCACTAACGGATAGGTTTCTGCTGCAAGAGCTTTTGACTAATGCTTTGTAGTCTAGTAACAGTACTTCAAAAGTTACTAAGAAATGGTCGGATAAAGCAGGATTATGCGGTTCGACTAATAGTTGCTCAATTTCAATACCATAAGTCAGAACAAGGCCGAGAGTGTGATTATAACAGTGAGTTGGTTTATTTACACTCTGACAGAAACCAACAGAATCTAATATAGAGTTAAATGCAACAGTAAGGCTATTTTTATCATCGTCAACATGAATGTTAAAGTCACCTACGATAATTACTTTGTCTGTTTTAAGAACCAAAGTTGATAAAAACTCAGAGAATTCTGATAAGAATTCTGAATAAGGACCTGGTGCACGATACACTGTAACAAATAAGATTGGCTGCAAAGTTTTCCAGGTTGGATGCGTAAGACTAAAAACGAGGCTTTCAAAAGAGGTATAATTACATTTTGGTTTAGTATTGATAAGTAAACTTGAGTCAAAGATTGCTGCAACTCCACCTCCTCGGCCCGTGCCTCGAGCAATATGAGTGTTGACATGGCTGGGTGGAGTGGCCTCATTTATGCTGACATATTCTTCATGTCTCAACCAAGTTTCAGTGAGACAGCATATATCAATATTATAATCTGATATTAAATCATTTACCAATATTGCTTTAGATGCTAGAGATCTTATGTTTAAGAGACCACATTTAATCTTCCTGTTTTGTTGCACTGTAGTAGTTGTTACATTTACTTTTATTAGGTTATTATGTATGACACCTCTATTAGGTTGTACCTTAAATTGTCCTTGGGCAGACACACACACCGCTAATATTGGGTATTTTATTGGGTTCGGGATTCCTATGGGTGACTGCCTAGGAGAGAGCGCAGAGAAGCGTGTAAGACTGCGACTCTGCCTCCTGGTCTCAACTCCAGTTTGTCATTGATTACGTCCACAAAGCCCTGAAATGTTTGCCGAAATGAGATCTGCACCTTTCAAAGTAGGGTGAATGCCGTCTCTCTTAATCAGACCAGGTTTTCCCCAGAAGGCTGTCCAATTATTTACGAAGCCCACATTGTTTGCTGGGCACCACCAAGACAACCAGCGCTGAAATGATGACATGCGGCTATACATGTCATCATTGATCAGATTGGGGATTCTCTCTGTCTATACCTGTGTACTCTCATGTTCCGATTAACCCAGCTTCCCCAAATGTCTTTCTTTTTGGGGTCTATATATGCTGGGATCCGGAGTCATGGATGATCCTGCGGTCTTGTGTCCTGGATCGAGCGCGCTGGATCTTGAGTCGTGGCTGTGGTCCTGGATCATCGGTCCTGGATGGATATCCTCGTGGATTCATCTTCCTATTATACACACATGCATTTCCAAACATTTGGACTACCTATGTTGCAAATGTATTATCTTTTCAATTTACACACGGCATCTATTGCACGTCTGTCCGTCCTGGGAGAGGGATCCCTCCTCTGTTGCTCTCCCTGAGGTTTCTCCCATTTTTCCCTTTAAACTGGGTTTTCTTTGGAAGTTTTTCCTTGTACGATGTGAGGGTCTAAGGACAGAGGGTGTCGTATTGTCATACTGATATTCTGTACACACTGTGAAGACCACTGAGACAAATGTAACATTTGTGATATTGGGCTATATAAATAAACATTGATTGATTGATTGATTGACATATGAAATAGGAACACATTTGAAACAGAAATATCCAGGCTTTGAATATGTGATGTATGTGTGTGTGTGTTTGAGCCAAACAAATGTGTGTGTTCAGTTTAGCTCAGCTCATTTCCAACAGAGCAGACCAGCAAGTCCTGCAGCATGGGACCTGGAGCTCTCTGCTTCAGTTTGGGGGGAAGCTGAGGCTTGTTTGCCCTGATGGTCCCTACCAGGGCCACTTTCTTCTTCAGAAGCTCCTGGGCAAGTGAGTAGGAAGTGAAAAAATGGTCACATGTAAGTGTGACACCCTTGAGCCCCTCAGTCATGTCCAGGATGACTCGCTTTCCCTGGCCCTTCTCCGGAGATTCACCAGCGGCTTTTCCAGTATACACTTGGCACCTCCAGGCATATGATGTGGCGACCTCTGCGGTGATCCAGATTTTCAACCCGTACTTCGCTGGCTTGCTGGGGATGTACTGCCGGAATTTGCAGCGGCCTCTGAAAGCTACGAGCTGCTCATCGACACAGATGTCTTCCCCTGGATTGAACAAGAGTGGGAGGCGCTCTGTCCACTTGTCCCACATATTTCGGAAAGCTGTAAGCTTGTCCTTCTTGTATCGAGCAGGACGGGTGAGTCGGTCATCGAATCGGAGGCTGGCGCTTATCATTTGAAAGTGTTTGTGGGACAGGGTGGCCCTGAATATTTGGCCAGCTTCTTTTGTGATATGTCCCCTCTCATAGCGAATGAGACCATGCAAAGCAGAATGGAGTACAACACTTTGTCTCGTGATTGCTGCTCATCTCTCATAACCGCCGCCTGAACGTGCCCTACTTTCTGTATGAGTGTCACAGTAGCCGCCCATTCCCCCGTTGCAGCTCCCCACACATCAGCTCCAGGGATCACGATCGCAGCATAACTCTGAAACCACGCGCTCATCCTCAAATCCCCTTGAGGTCCAAGTATCACTTCCAGAGCATCACGTGCCTCGCGCTGAGTCATTAGTTTGTCCACCGGGAGACGAGGGGCCATTGTTTCGAGGATCAGTAGCTGTCTTCTCTGGTCAGCCTTCTTAGCAATCAGACTGCATATCCCGCGTGCTGTCATCAGACCAGCGAAATCAAGCTCGTGATGTGTCATTGCTCGAGCGGTGAATGGTGGTATGTCTATCAGCCCAAGCATGCTTTTGGTGAGCCCTCCGGCCCCGGCAAGTCTTCCGAACACCCCAGCGTTCGCAGAGGGACCGTGTTCTCTGACGTGTCCCCTAGGAGCTAGCCCTGCGAGTTGAGCAGCGGTCACTTGAGTACCTGTGAGAGCTCGGATTTATACAATTTATAATATTTATTGATGTAGTGTTTATTGTATTTTATTTTGAAATGTCTGTTGCCGTTGATTGTGTGCACCTGGTGCCCTGTGTTGTCTCCTCCCCCCTCACCTGTGTCCTGTTGGGTTGATTGGGTTGTGCATTTAGGCTCTGGGGTTTTTCTGTTTGAGGGTTAGTGTGAGATCCTTGTGGCTGGTGACTGTTCGCACGGGAACAGCAAGATTGGGGCTGTTTCCCGTGATTGAGTTTAATAAATGCTCACACCGAGTTATAATTTTGGACGTTCTGCCTCTGCCTCCTTGCTTGGTCGGGCCGCTCAATTGTCAGCATCACAGGGTCCAAGAACAGTGACCTGTTCTCGTTCAGATACATGATCTAAGAAAGTATTAAAGTGTTAAATAAATAAAAATGTCTTGACCATTAACATTTTAGATTACTTGAGGGTCCAGTGTGCCCCGTCACAGACAGCTCCGGCTGCCACCTCATGTTTTGACAAGTCCAACTGAAAAATATTTGTACATACATCAGTACATACATATGTTCAAATAAACACTCATTTCTAGTACTCTACTCACCTTTCTTAAGCTTCCCTTGTGGGTTCCTTGCCAGAGGGAAGTCATTAGGTAGGAGTCCACAATGAAGACCCCAGCTTTGGCCCCAACCCACGATAGATAGGCATTCACAATCTATGAAAACACCTGTATCTTTTGAACCCATTTTCGGAATGATCAGTTTGCCTACTTACATTTCTCTTAGAAAGTAGGCTTACCTCTCCCTCCAACTCCTTTCCCGGGACCAAGACCAAAAGGTTTTCACTGTAGACCTTGTATGGGCCATACTTAGCCCGCAGCGTCTCAAAAACATGTTAGTTATTCATGAAATGCATACTTTGAGATGTACTTTGTTTCAGTCCGGTATGGGCCCAACATGTCTGGCTCCAGCTTTCCGCCGTTTCTTTGTTCTAAACGTTTGTTTCTTTTTAAAACTAAATCCCCCACATTAAAATGGTCTACTTGCCCATGGTCTAGTTTTCTTTTGCGGACCTTACATTTTTTTAATGTTGATGTTCACCTCGTTGAAAACTGCCTCCTGTCTTTTGAGTCCCTCGAAGAGTTCCTCTCTTTCCACCACGCTGCGCACTTTGTCTTCTGTCATCTGCCACAGAAAGCATAGATGTTTGAAATAAAAAACATTCTAAAGGATGAGAACATTAGCAGATCGTACTTCGTACTTCTCGGGCACCAATGACGGGTACCTCGCCCTCTCCCAAACATCAGATAGTAAGGACTGCACTTTGTGGTCAGCTGAGGCTTAGTCCGAAGAGCAAACATCGTCCCTTGGAGGAGTTGGTCCCACCGTTTGGGCTGACCCTCCACCAGTTTGTTCAGGGACCTACATTCAGGTAAAGTACAAACACAAGAAGGTCGAACAGAAATTGGTTTCCAATATATGATGAAGCTGCTGATTTATTTACTCTTGTTGTTTTAGGTATCGATTCTGATTAGTTAATATAGGAACAGTAATGTTTGTTGTTCTATGAACAAATATACCTTTGTATTGTGCCATGTAATGTTTCACCTGTGTCTTGTTGTGCTGATTAGTGTGTAGGTATTTAGGCTCTGTTTTCCCTGTCTGTGTTGGCTGAGAGGTGGGTGAGATCCTTGTGGCTGGTGACTGTGTTCCCCTGGGCAGCAATATTGAGGCTGTGTCATGTACCACAGCGATGAATAAATGCCCACACCGGGTTATATTTGAATTCTCTGCCTCCTTGCTTGGTCGGGCCGCTCAACGGTCAGCTTCACAGACCAGCCCATTTGTCTGTGGGTGTACGGCGAGCACAGGCTTCTTTTGATGCCAAGCCTCTCACAAAGGTTATAGTTGACCTTGAAGTGAACATTGGGACAAACAGGAAATAGTTAGCACAGTTACATAATGGGGAGTCATAATGCTTCAAAGTAGGACCGTATTACAGAATTCCCTGCCTTGATCTGTTGGCAGTCTTTTGGGTGCACCACATTTGTAAAAGAAATCAAGAATACACTTGGTCACCTCATCTGCCGTTTTATTTGTAAGTGGGTATGCCTCTGCCCATTTGGTGAAATAATCAACCACGACACAAATGTATTGATTGCCACCATCGGTTACAGTGAGTTTACCCACTGGGTCCATGCCAACCAGCTCCAGAGGCTCTGTTACCTGAGAAACATACACATGAGCATTGCAGTACATCACTGTTGACATGTTTGAAAGCTGAAACTGTCTGCAAATGTTTCCGTGTACCTCAATAGGAGTGTACTCGACCTTCTCTTTGATAAAGGCCCTCTTGGACTGGCTCTGGGGACACTGAAGAACCTGAACCCAAACACACTATACACTTTGATGTGTTGCACTGTTGTACCGTAATGTGTAATTGACCTCATCATTTTGAACTCACCCACTTGGATGTCCTCCTCCATGCCAGGCTAATGAAATCGTTGAATGATGGCCAGATGAGTTTTGTCCATTCCAAGGTGTCCACCAATTTGGCTACTATGGAACTCTTCGAAGAGCACGTTGGCTTCTTTAGTTGATAAGACCACTTTTGCAAGGTGCTCAGTCCTGTTTTCCCCCTCCTGCATATGTAGTGCAGGTCGCCATCTGGTATGATATGATGTATTAACAGTGTTATCATAGCAGATGATGTTCTGAAGACCACATGTCTGACATGGTTACCTTTAATCCTGAAGGACTCAGCTCTTCTCTTGATACCAAACCTGTGTTTGCGAGTCAAGCCATCAGGATGGATATGGCGGTTATGAAAATCCATCAATTGTTTCACAAGGTCTGCCTCCATGGTTTGTTGGTCCTCTCTACTATTTAGCCCTACACTTATGCTGTCCCTCCAACACACACACACACACACACACACACACACACACACACACACACACACACACAGGCAAACAACACACTCACAAGGACAAACACTCTTATCACATACTCACGATCTTTCTCTGTCGAATCTCACTATTATATCTGTCGCTATACTGTCTCTCTCGCTCTAAATGTCTCTCTCGCTCTAAATGTCTCTCGCTCTAAATGTCTCTCTCGCTCTAAATGTCTCTCTCGCTCTAAATGTCTCTCGCTCTAAATGTGATCAATGTTTGTCTGCAGCTTTTTGGTACCCTTAGCAAGAATGGCCTTTTCCGCTCTAGTTCCAGGATGCTGTCGGGTCCCAACCAGTCATCCTCCAGCTTGCCCCCTGTTCTCTGCTCCTGTCTTACGTTCCTACGTAACACCGGATCCCCTTCTTTGAAGTTGTCCTCCTGGCCCCTTTTTACTTTTCTTTTGCGGACGTTGTCCTGGCTTCTTTTTATATATGTTTTCACTTCTGTAAATACAGCCCCCTGATTTTTCAATCCTTCGCAGATGTCCTCCCTTTCGACCAGCCTGCAGACTTTGTCTTCTTTGACCTGCAACAAATCAGTTAGAATTTTAGAAGACAGGTGATCCAAATGAAAACGTTTAAAAGGATGACGACATTAGAACATCTTACCTCGTACTCCTCTGGCGCCGCTGAAGGATACCGAGCCTCCCTCCCAAACATCAAATAATACGGGCTGCATTTCGTGGTCAGCTGTTTTTTGGTCCGAAGACCAAACATGGTGGACTGAAGCACTTGGTCCCAACGTTTGGGGTGACCAGCCACCATTTTGTTCAACGACCTTAAAATGCAGAATTCAAGTGTAGCTATGAGGAAGCAGGAGAGCATATGGGTTCTCATGTATGATAAAGCAACATATCATCACTGATTACTTGTTCACATAGGAACAGGAAATGTGTTTGTTATTCTCTGAAGAGCGTGAATTTCATCAGGTACTGAAAACCAATACCTCTGGATAGTGCCGTTCAGTTTCTCCACAAGGCCATTGGTCTGTGGGTGGTAGGCGGAGCACAGGCTTCGCTTGATGTCCAGCCTCTCACACAGGCCAGAGTTGACCTTGCTATCATCATTAGGACAAACAAGCGACAGGTTAGCGCATCAACACTGTACCTTGTTGCACACCTCTGAGCCCTGGGGGGTATACTGCGAAGCAGGATTTTCGCTTAGCCGGCTAAATTCAGGGGAAACTCCGGCTTTCCGGTCCTACGAAGCTGGTTCTCTTTTTAGCAGGCTAGATCTCCATGGTAATATATGCTAAGCAGCTAACCTGGTCGGGACCAGGTTAGGTTGCAGGCTAAGAGATAAGCCTATGAAAGCTCCGCCTATCGACCAATGAAATCTCTGTAAAATGGCGTCACCATTTGTAGATGACACCGTGGAGCTTGGAGCTCGGATTGTGAGAGGCGCTCTCAGACGGGAGAGGATTTTTAGGGAAAGAATAAACCCTTTGGCTTTCCCTGAAGAGTATTTGTATGAAAGATACAGGTTCTCATCAGAAGGGCTGACTTATCTGTGTCAGCTCCTCGAGCCAGTTGCTAATGCCACACATCGGAGTTGTGCCCTTACAGTACCGCAGACTTTATGTATCGCGTTGCGCTACTTTGCAACCGGCAGTTTTTTGTATGCCGTGGGGGATGCAGAGAATCTCAGCAAAAATGCAGTCTGCCGTGCTATACATAAGGTCGCACATGCTCTGACAGGGCTCGTAGAGTCCTTTGTTGTGTTTCCTGGCACATGTCCCACGCAGACGATCAAAGAAAGATTTTACAGCATGGCAGGTATATGATTATATCTTTACAGTGAATGTTGTTCCTATGACGTACACCGTTCTATAATAAATGCAGCCTACTATTTCATAGGGTTTCCCAGGGTGCTTGGCTGTATCGACTGCACACACGTACCGATCTCTGCGTCCCTGGGAGAAAATGAAGGCGACTATGTCAATCGCAAACCATCCACAGCCTCAACATTCAGGTACATCTTGCACATTCACTAGACCACACATTGAAGTCTGGGTGATTAAAGGAACTCACATTTAAATATTCACACAGTACATGTTTCACACTTGGACTATCTTTATCTACAACATGGGCTCATTGCAAATGAACACTGATGCTACACTGACTATGATGCTCTTTTTGTGGAAGTCGGCTTTTTAACCCCAAATGCTTTTGCAGGCCACATGTGACCACAGGGGTATAATCACCAGCCTTGTGGCAAAGTGGCCTGGGTCAGTTCATGACTCGAGGATCTTCGCAGAGTCTTCACTGTGTCACAAACTCGAGCAGGGTATGGCAACTGTACATTCTTATTGTTTTGTGCTTCTTAAACTGCCTTTTGTGGTACTTATGGAAGTGTTCCTTTATCTTCAGGGCTCTTCAGTGGAGTGCTGCTCGGGGACAGGGGTTATGCCTGCCAGCCATTCCTTATGACCCGTATCCTGACCCTGGTGAAGGGCCACAAACCAGTTTCAATGTGGCCCATGCCAAAACCAGGGTCCAGATCGAAATGACATTTGGCATACTGAAGGCCAGATTCACCTGCCTGCGGGGGCTCAGAGTGGCCCCTGAAAGAGCATGCCGCATCAGTACGGCCTGTGTTGTGCTGCACAACATTGCCACAATGAGGAAGGAGAGGGCCCCTCCTGCAGACCCCCAACCTCCTGATGTGGTAGACCCCATCACCCTGGACTACCCTACTGGCAGGGCTGTCAGAGATGCCATCGCATTGACATTTGCACAATAAAAAAAAAGAATACACAGAGAGAGGCCTTGAGTGATTTATGTTGGAGTTTTTATTTTCTCAGCCATTCCTGAAGGAAAAAGAGAAACAAACGTATTTTCTGGTTAACTTTTTCTGTAAAAAAGGAATTTGTCTTTTAGGTATCCTAAAACATAAAGGTCACCTTATGCACCTTTCATTTGACTTGGAAATAAATGATCGAATGTTACACAATTACCTGTCGTTCTCGGTCCAATTTCTGCACCTCCAACTTCGTTTTTTGTATTAGCAGGGCATTCAGTGCGACAGTTTGCACAAGAGTCCTTTTGTAAAGCGCCCTCACAGAGTCTACTTCAGCCTGAAACACATATATGTTGCTTTAACATTCAAGCATGGCTCACAGCAAGAAAGCTGACCATTTTATAACGTGCCTATACTTTTACATTTAGGTTAATGAATTAGTCGTGTGGAGGCCCTGGAGGTCTCAGGCTGCGGGGGAGGAAGAGTTCCTTCTTCCTGCAAATTGAGCAAAGCAAATATCTTTTCAATAGAGAGTAGTTATTTGTCCCATGTCCCACCACCACGTGCAAGTAATCAGAAAGAATCAATTAAAGCAACGTGTCCACCCCCTCTCTATCTGTGTTAGGGCAAATTGAAAACTTCATATCATTGGTAATAAAATACTAAAGTGTAGCGGCAGAGCGCTCTCCGAGTACACAGACAGCGTCTCATCGTCATCCAGGCCCTCCTGAAAAAAACAAGACATGTAAATGGTCGATGTTAGCCATATTCAGTGACCATATAGGGCGACATACCAAAGGTTACGTTACCTCCGTATGAGGTAGTTGCTCATTTTGGGGGTGGGGCAGCAACACCTGCACGTTCTCCCCACCATCTGCAGAACAATAAAATAGGCCAACATGTTACTTACTCCCACACAAATAGATATATAACATTGTGTTTTATAGTATCCCAGCTATTTATAGATCCCTGACTCTTACCCATGAAACGGTGGTGGGAGCTGCTGCCACCAGGGTCTGAGGAGACCCCCCTTCCACCCCTACCATCAAGGGCCGACCCACATGGCTGCTGAGGGCCAGCTCCTCGGCAGGGGTGAACCCATTTGGAGGAGGGCCACCTCCTGTCTTCCTCTGCTCGGTTTTTTTCTTGTTGGCTGCAAGAAGTGTGAAAAGATGTGACTGCTTTCCTTTACAGTTATGAAACACACACTAATTGAAGCAATACAAAACGTGTAGTTCTATTTTTAATATCTCAAAAGAGGGAAACTTACCAGATTGAATGATGTTCTTATATTTGACTTTGACTTGTTCTTTTCGACCCGCCGGGGTTACATCTGAAAAACGAAAACAAAATGTCATGTAGCCTACAGCTTGAATTTAAAAAAGTTCTAGAAATTAAAAGGATGACAACAATATTAGTCTTAAAGTCCACTTGTGACCCTCGGTCGATGATATTATAATGGGAAAAAGGCTGCCACTCAATGATCAATTTGGTATTTTAATGACTATGTATCCAAGAAACTAGATTAATTAATTAATGTGGAAGCGCCGGATTTATTTTTGTACACGACTGACGTGCATCCATTACACTTTTTAAAGCTGTGCAGCTCTGCACGCTGTTGCATATATATATATATAGGCCTATATATATATATGCGCCTACGTATTTTACTTACCCATTCACGGAGTCTGCAAGATCCTGCCAACTTTGCTTACGCCGTTTGGCAGCCATAAGTGTGCTACTTTTAGCCTGAATTATAGGTTTTAAATCCTGGTAGCGGCTCATAATGATGGTCTGCTCCTCCGCAGTGAAGTACGTAGCTCTAGCTTTCTCCATGTTTGTGATCGAACACTCCAGATACCACCCCTTTTATGTGAACGCGCACCTAACTAGATGGGACACGGCTGGCTTGAGCGATCCACTTGATAACCCGCGTCGTAGGACCGCTTAGCGAGAGCGCGTATGTTTTGGATTAGGCCAACCGGCTAACTCCAACATATCCAGGTTAGGTTGAACCAGCTTCGCAGTATAGGCCCCTGGTCTGTTAGCAGTCTTTGAGGTGCACCACATTTGTAAAAGAAATCAAGGATACAATTGGTCAGCTCTTCTGCTGTTTTACTCTTTAGTGGGTAGGCCTCTGCCCATTTGGTGAAATAGTCAACCATTACACATATGTACTGGGTGCCACCATCTGTAACTGTGAGTTTACCCTCCAAGTCCATCCCAACCAGTTCCAAAGGCTCCGTAACCTGGGGGGAAAGAATACATGAGCATTCAGTAAATCACTGTTGACGTGTTTCTACACTGACAAACCAGTCTGCCATTGTTTATGTTACCTCTATCGGACTCTAATGGAAATAAGGCAGAAAGCCAGAGCCCCATTCATTGTCTAGGGCAGGGGTTCCCAAAGTGGGGGTCGCGACCCCCACTTGAGGGTTACAAAATAAAAATGGAATTACATTTTTATTAATAACATGTGCATATACATTTTCCAGGGGCAGACAGGCCATCTGTAGAATGTCCCCGCAGCGAGGCTCCCCCGTTGACTGCATGCAGTTTGCTTTTCAGCCCAACTGTATACAGTTAAATCGACCGGACTTCTTTCTGAAGATGTGAGCGTCCTTAACAACGGTCAATAAGTCCTTGACAGCGGTCTGTCTGTTCGGTATTAACAACGTGTCACGTGTTCTGAATTGACCAATCAGAATTGAGTATTCAACTAAGCCATGTAATAATGTGCTAATTCTATTCTTCACTTTAATTGAGACACTGATTCTCAATAAACAGACATGTAATAGGAAAACATTTATTTTGTTTGCTGACATGTTTATCTCTGAATTTGTAATGTTATTAAATACTTTGTGAAATGACTTGTGAATTCTTCAGGGTTCGTACGGGTGCTTGAAATCCTTGAAAATGCTTGATATTTGACGTGGTGTGGAATGATGCTTGAAATTGAGATAAAGTGCTTGAAAATGTAAATGCTTTACTTTTAGAATAAATTGCTGTCTGACTGAATAGTTCGCTTTTTAGATTAAAAGAAAATAATTGCTTGGCTTCTACATAAAGCAGCTCCGCTGCGGCCTTCCCGCGGTATGCGCGCGACCTGCAAGTGTTTGTGTTACGTGTGACCTGGGGCCTGTACTACGAAGCTGGTTCAACCTAACCTGATATGTTTGAGTAAGCCGGTTGGCCTAATCCAAAACATACGCGCTCTCGCTAAGCGGTACTACGACGCTGGTTATCAAGTGGATCGCTCAAGCCAGCCGTGTCCTATCTAGCTAGGCGTTCACATGAAAGGGGTGGGATCTGGAGCATTCGACCAATCACAAACATGGAGAAGCTGCTGACAGCGCAGCGTCATACTTCCTGAATGAAAAGTCAACTATAATATTAGACACATGAAGAAGTTAAACTTTAAACATCCTTGACTTAAACACTTGATCAGGATAAAAGCCTCAGAGCTGCACCTGCAAGGTAAATACAGCTGGTAAAAGAAAAAGTTTTTGAATGCATACATTAACAGGTTTATGATATCACTGCCCCGTCTAAAACACGAGTGGATCTGACTTTAATTACATTTGTCTCGAGTGTTTCGTCAACTTAATGTGTTGCTTAAAATAATACTTCTGCATCCAGTCTGTGACGCTGTGAGTGTTGCACGGCCAGACACGGCTCAGCTGACTCAGATCAGGAGATACATGATACATTATGAAGTAATATGCCGCGGACTGTACTTAATGTACTCTGATCCGGTTACTTATGTTGTGGCCGATATTTAAGTAAGCTTTCTTAACGCTAATGTTATAACAGTCAGATTGCTCTGAAGATGGAGGTGATATTCTATTCATGTTCACGTTCACACAGTCAGTGATCTTTGCCGGCCGTCTTTCCTGCAGCTTTTCTGTATTTCCTTTCTCCTGTGATATGACTTGATCGCTTTAAACTGAGCTCTGATTGGTCAGCAGGCGGTGCTTTCACTGAGTTGAGCTCTTAGCCTGCAACCTAACCTGGTCCCGACCAGGTTAGCCGCTAAGCATAAGTTACCATGGAGATCTAGCCTGCTAAAAAGAGAATCAGCTTCGTAGGACCGGAAAGCCGGAGTTTCCCCTGAATTTAGCCGCTAAGCGAAAATCCTGCTTCGTAGTATACCCCCCTGGTATCTGATGAGAGATAGATGACTGTGTGCCAGGAGGTTGCCGTTTCAACGAGCGTTGGCTAGCAGAAGACAAATACAATATAAGACGAGGGTCAAGCCCACGAGTAGCCTCCTGCAAAGTGTGCACACAACGATGCGAGAGTCTGCGCTGACGAGCCACATGAAAGGTACGCCGGAGTAGAGCATTTTAGATTAGGCTAACGTTGCATGTTACGTTTGTTTAAGCTAACGTTAGCGAGCTGAATAGCGAACTCGATTGAGGGATAATAATAATAATTGCAGGGGACAATCATTTCAGAGGAGCGTACATATGTTAATATGTGCGTTACAGTCGCCATCGTGTGGTGTTCAGAGGACGAAGCACTCATGGCATTTCGTGTTATAGTCATGCAATATAATCTATTGATTCGACACAGAGCGATTTTGAAAGCAACGTATTTCTACTGGTAGTATGTTTCGTGCCTAAACCAAATGTGACTTGATCTATCGAAATAAGTCGCATTGACCCGAAGACACGTTTTCGTTTGTATTACTGGTCTGGGGGAAGCTCGTGAGTGTGTTTGTGTATTTTTGCGTTTGTGCACCGGGGAAACACTCACAAGAAACACCGGCGGCTGTTCTGCCTGCTGTGACTTTACAAACGTTCTCCGCTTGTAATTATGCCGAAGCTTCAAAGTTGTATTTATCTTCTGAATTTGCCGAAACAAGTTTAATATTCTGAAAGCCAAGACTTTGTTTATTTGAAAACAGATGAAAAAAAACTGTCTTTTATATAAAATTCAAGTATTATACAAGTAAAACTACATTTTGTTTTAATCCCATGTAATTGTAGAATGAACAGTCTTCCTTTGAAGATGTATAAGTCAGGAGTAACAACATGACCTATACATATATATATATATATATATATATATATAAATCATTGTACACATTAGTACATATTATTTTCCACTTGTTACCATTGTGAGTCTCTTTTTATGCAGCTCTGCGTGATGTTGTAGCTACAATTCAGACTAATACACTACCAGAGGTGGAGAAGTACTCAGATCTTATTCTTGAGTAAAAGTAGAAGTACTCAGATCTTGTTCTTGAGTAAAAGTAGAAGTACTCAGATCTTGTACTTAGTAAAAGTAGAAGTACTCAGATCTTGTACTTGAGTAAAAGTAGAAGTACTCAGATCATGTTCTTGAGTAAAAGTAGAAGTACCAGAGTGTAGGAATACTCTGTTACGGTAAAAGTCCTGCATTCAAAATGTTCCTCAAGTGAAAGTAGAAAGTATTCTCATCTAAATATAGTGAAAGACAGTAAAAGTAGTCGTTGTGCAGATTGGTCCATTTCAGAATAATATATATATGTTTTATAATGATTGATCATTAAAGTGTTCTCAGAGCTGGTGAAGGTGCAGCTAGTCTGAAGTACTTTGTAGACTGCAGGGTAGCTGGTGAAGGTGCAGCTAGTCTGAAGTACTTTGTAGACTGCAGGGTAGCTGGTGAAGGTGCAGCTAGTCTGAAGTACTTTGTAGACTGCAGGGTAGCTGCTGAAGGTGCAGCTAGTCTGAAGTACTTTGTAGACTGCAGGGTAGCTGGTGAAGGTGCAGCTAGTCTGAAGTACGTTGTAGACTGCAGGGTAGCTGGTGGAGGTGCAGCTAGTCTGAAGTACTTTGTAGACTGCAGGGTAGCTGGTGAAGGTGCAGCTAGTCTGAAGTACTTTGTAGACTGCAGGGTAGCTGGTGAAGGTGCAGCTAGTCTGAAGTACTTTGTAGACTGCAGGGTAGCTGGTGAAGGTGCAGCTAGTCTGAAGTACTTTGTAGACTGCAGGGTAGCTGCTGAAGGTGCAGCTAGTCTGAAGTACTTTGTAGACTGCAGGGTAGCTGGTGAAGGTGCAGCTAGTCTGAAGTACTTTGTAGACTGCAGGGTAGCTGGTGGAGGTGCAGCTAGTCTGAAGTACTTTGTAGACTGCAGGGTAGCTGGTGAAGGTGCAGCTAGTCTGAAGTACTTTGTAGACTGCAGGGTAGCTGGTGGAGGTGCAGCTAGTCTGAAGTACTTTGTAGACTGCAGGGTAGCTGGTGAAGGAGCAGCTAGTCTGAAGTACTTTGTAGACTGCAGGGTAGCTGGTGAAGGAGCAGCTAGTCTGAAGTACTTTGTAGACTGCAGGGTAGCTGGAGGAGGTGCAGCTAGTCTGAAGTACTTTGTAGACTGCAGGGTAGCTGGTGAAGGAGCAGCTAGTCTGAAGTACTTTGTAGACTGCAGGGTAGCTGGTGAAGGAGCAGCTAGTCTGAAGTACTTTGTAGACTGCAGGGTAGCTGGTGGATTTACTCCAGGTGGAACTAAAGTCTGATTCAACACTTCATTATATTTACCATCATTCATCTGTGAAGTAACTAAAGGTATTAAATACATGTAGTGGAGGAAAAGTACACCATGTACCTCTGAACTGTAGTGGAGTAGAAGTACACCATGTACCTCTGAACTGTAGTGGAGGAAAAGCACACCATGTACCTCTGACTTGTGTTCACTGCCAACCTAAAAGTACCTCAACAATGAATCAATAATATATTGAAAAGTTATTTGGCTGATTGTTTTGTATTGGCTCAGCCAGGTTCTATGGGAGGCCCAGTCTACGTACAGATCACTCATTTTGAAATATTAAACTTAGTTTTCTTTTCTTTAATTTTGCATCCTCGTGTAGAAGGCTATCACGAAACACACATTTGGTTGTTTATAGCATAAAGAACATCTGGTTTAATGTGAGGTAGGGAAATAATCATTTGAGTATGTGTATATAAATATGTAATTTACAACAGCTGTAAGATGCTTGAAAAGCTGGAAAATGCACCTTGAAAATGCTTGAAAAGTGCTTGAATTTGACTTTGGAAAAGGTGTAAGAACCCTGATTCTTGGACAGCCAGAAAAATGCCTTGTTGATTTGTTATGAAGCAAGATTAAAGCAATTAAATCAGAAATAAATTAAAAACACTTCAAGGCTAAATATTTTTGATTAGATTGTTTCTTAAGCATTGGTGTGTTTACATTATAAGAACAGTTTTATGCCATACAGTGTAATGTGTTTGAATCTTTTTAATGTATTTGACAGGAAACCGCTACTACAATTCAGGCCGAAACAAAGACAGTTTCAATCAAACAAGTAAAGACTTCAACACAATCTGTGATTTCAAAACAAGGAGTGGACTTTAACTTTAATCATCATTACAGTGTAATGTTTTGGGGTTGAAAATATGAACCTTATTGTTATTAGAATGGTTTGTACTTAAGATTAAAACCCACCCATATTCCTGAGGTATACGTTTATTTATGGGTGTAGAATATGCTCAATGATGCATTATTGACTGAAAGCTGTATGTTAAACTGCATCAAACACATGTTAGCGATGAGGAAAGACTGCTGGTAAACTAGAGTATTATATTGCTTTTATTTCCTTGAGTGTGTTACGGAAAACCTCAACACAAACCTCCCCGTCTTGATGCTTCATGGACGCCAGCTTCCAGGCTTCTTCGAACGTCTCCTCGGACACATCAACACCCACATTCCTGAAGATCTCTGCAATCTCCTTCTTGGTGCGAGGTAAGAAGAAGTGTTTCTCGTGAACACCCTGAAGGGCATGGACTGATGGATGCAGAAGATCTCCAGCTGTGGATGAATCACCGTAGTTGTTGGTGTCACTCAATCTCTTTATGCGTGGCGCTGGAAGGTCGGCTCGCACAGACGGGACCCCATAGGTGCGGCTGTTTGATGTGCATGGATCCCTGACAGACCCGATGAGGTTGGAGGAGGTCATGAAGTGGTCTGGGGCGGCCTTGGGTCTCCTGAGGGTCTTCAGTGAGCAGCCTGGCTTAAAGGGCTCCAGGTCCTCAGGCTTAAGGAGGGCCCGCGAGGCAGGAAGCTGTTCCGACTCTGACAAAGGCTTCCTCTCCATGTCAGCTGGAAGGGTGCTGGTCTGACACTCATTTGTGATAATGCATTACTCTCGACGGTTGATGGGCATCTTGTCCTTCCAGTTGAGGAAGTTGGAAAACTCCAGGAAGTTGATTAGTCCGTCCTTGTCTGTGTCGCAGTAGTCCATGAGGGCATCTGCTCACATGTAGCTGGAACTGATGGCACACAGCCTGCAGGTCCTCTTTGTCAATCATTCCCTTGCCTGGCTTGTCATAATGTCTGAACGCTTGCAGCAGGGAGGAGAAGTTTTGGAAATTGACTTTCTTCATGTAGTGTTGCAATGCGCCGACCATGCTGCGCAGTCCGTCTCGGTCTTTAATGTATTCATCTGGCTCTGTGGAGTAGAGCAGAGCTCCAACATCAAATTCATCAGGCTGCAAGAGTTTTCCAAAGGTGTGATCTGGTGGAAGATTTAAGGTAATTCCTCTCAAATTCTTAGTTTTGCCAGTTTGTGGCAGCATCATTTCCTTGTTTCCAGATCTCTTCCACACAGTTTCTGGATTGTAAAACTTCTTAGTCTCCCCCAGCCAGTGGAGAGTTTTGCCAATAGTATGTCCGTCATTGAAATGAGGTGTGAGGATCCCAAACCTGCTGTCTTTACTGTAGTGACCCATGTCATACTTTCTATCAATCCTCTCACCAACAAAATAGGCGTTGTGGCTACAAATGTAAGACTCATGTCCCTCCTGAGCTTCCCTCTCCAACTCCTCTGCTGTCTTCGAAGGGTTAATAATCTCATGCACATCCAACCCTCTATTTGTTTTCACACCATATGTAGTTTTGTCTGTAGTCCAGCGGGGAAGTCCAACATGCTGATCATGTGACCTGCCTACTGGGGCTTTACTGGAGGTGTACGCTGCTTCACTGAGCTCTTGTAATTTCTGCTGGAACATGGTCTTTTGAGGAGGATTAAGCACACTGCTGACAGTGAGGGAAGTTTTGGTGCTGATGCCATGAACAAGGGTACTGGCAACATCTGGATCATTTGCCTTTCCTTGGTGCACTCTGACAGCTCCTGGTTCTGGGTGGGTGCTGCTGCGGATCTTCCTTACCACTGGTGGGGTAGGGGGCCTTGTCGCTTCTTGCATGCATGATTTAGCCCTGTCTCCTTCAGGTATACATTTCCCGGCCGTCGGTATGTTTGGACATGTGTCTGTCTAATAATGTGCTTTTGACAACAGATGATCAAACATTGATGAGAGATGATTATCCATTGTGGTTGAATGTTTCAGTCGTATTCTACTTTATGATGTAATTGATGTACGGTGGGACCACACTCATATCTGAAGACGCCTATTGATTTCAGTATTGACCAACTTATTATTAGACTAACGTTTTCAGGTTATCAAAGATGATAAAAAGAGTGGGCTGTGAGGGAATAATGTTAGCTTTACTAAGATATTTGACCTTTCGGCCTGTTGACGTTTTACGACCAAGCCGAAGTCTGGTATCTGTCTTAAAGGAGACCTATCATGCTATATTTAAATGATATAGTGTATGACCATACCTATATAAGGTATATTTATACATTTTATTTTTCAAAATACCAAACGGATCATTTTTTAGACATGCCTCGTTTCGCTCATTTTCGCTTTATTCCAAGCCCGTCTTTGAAAATTCTGAGCAGCAGCTGACCACGCCCCCCTGCAGAAGAGCAGGCATGAGCCGGCGAGAGTCACGTTACCATGCTTGCTGTGATTACGAGTGTCGAATAAACATGTCATCTCAGAGCAATGCATGTGTTCAAGCATATTATCAATTTGATCCAGAGACTGACCCTGAAGCAGCGGAGGTTTTGGTGGAGGCGCAAAAATCTCGGTTGCAGCAGGACGTTTCTGAATGGTTTGCTGACAAGCTGTTGTCCCTATTTATTTTACTCTGTTACGATGCTTGCTCCTTATTCCGTTCATATTTTGGCTAATTAGCAAGAATGCAATGTGTACAGTTTGTAACGCAAAAACAGCGATATATATATATATATATATATATATATATAAAGGGAGACATTCATATTTTCAGCATATATACAATGGCCTCATTGCGTTTAATAGTTTACAGTCCTTTTCTTCCAACATCCTGCAACAACCGTTGGAAAGTTGAATAACTTAGGATGATAAAAAGTATAACTCCAACACCTCAGTTGTCAGCAATGTGTGTAGTTTCATGTGTTTTTAAAAGCTCAGTTATTGAGTTATTTGTGCAAATTGCGCCACGATGCCTTCTGAACGGAGAATGTGTGCTGCGTGGAGATACCACAGGTAACATGTTTGACAGCTTCACTAAGTTGTCTGTTTAAATACATTTTTCACATGTCATTCAATATATGTTTATCACAATGTGTCAAGACGGATGCAGTAACTTGAGGACTCTGTAACCTGTATGGTGGACCATCCTGGATTGGAGCCTGTGTGCCTAAATGTGTTCTCCCTGCAAAATGCGTTGCATATTTACAGAGCTGAACATGGTGGACTACAGTTGAGACAAATAGAGCAGTGAGTTTGTTTTGACTGAAATTGTAAAACGAATGCTAATATTGTTCATGGAAATAAATACTGGTGTGTATGGCTTTATGCAATCTTTCATTCTGTCATTGTACTATTATATACTACACAGCAATGGCATAACACACCCATGTGTATGACAAAAAGGTCCACACACACAACCTTATGCTTTTGAAATCAGAATATTCTTTACCCATCCAAACATGAATAATCACGACACATTTTGATATCAACTTGGAACTTTATTGTCAAAATCAACGGTTTAAAAAAACCCATACAAAAAAACTAAATGTAGCCTACTTGTATTTTGTATAAATGACACTAAATATTTTTACAGAAGCTTTGTGAGCTGGTGCTGGGGCTTCCTTGGACGCAGGATCAGAGTGGTGATTCCGGCCTGCGTTGTCCTCAGGATACGCAGGGAGTTTCCTGATCCGTGAAATGTCGATGTTGGGTTCAGACAGCAGCCAAATTGAACCGTGTAGCGATGACCTCCTCCCTGTCAGGTCGCTCATAATGGTGCAGGGTCCACAAAGACTTGGTCGAAGATGAGGTCCATGAAGTTGGCCACGTAGGGCTGTGCAATGGTAAAAAAGCACAACAAAAAATGTGGTTTAGATTAGTATATGCATGTAAAAAACTGAAACTTCTTAGCAAAGCTCTCTATTTAGCAAAGCTCTTTGCTTAGCCTTTTCCAATCTGAGTTAGTTTTGAACCGTAACGTGCATGCTGTGTTTCTGACTCAATGCAGGTGATGTGTTGGAGAGGGGCTGAGCTCAGTAGACTGACTGTAATGAGTGCTAGCCACTAATTAGCCTGTTGCTAGAGGTAAGGCCTCGTCAACAACAACAGACCGACGGGGCTTTAGCTCAGTTTTACTCGTGGTGTGTGTCCCCCCTCGCATACATACAGTGTTGTATCCTAACACACCCCCATTTATATTCATGTGCGCAAACAAGTAAACACACAAAAGCTTTTACATATAACGCTGCAAAACACGGCATGTCTCATTAGCGTAGCGTAGCTTAGCTTACATATCGATGATATCTGATCGTTCTTACAGACTACAATCACAAAAGCGTTTACATATAACGCTAGAAAAAACAGCACTTGCCTACAGAAGATTACGTTTGTTATTATAACTTACTCAATATGATTGGAGAGGATACAAAATACTAATAAATAGGAGAATAAATACTTGTGTTATCGCCTAGGACGTGGCTTTACAGCCTTCACACAGATCGCCATTACGGCAGTATGTCTGAACATGTTAGCAAATGCCTGATAATTCAAATGACAAAGCAAAGACTGCGGAGCGTACAAAATAAAATGCTACAAAAATATATAAACACCTAACCGATTACTATTTGGGTTTGAGGCGACATTGATGCGGCGAAGCTACATGCTACATGCTACAAGCTAGAGATAGCTTTATCAGGAAAAACACCGCTAAATAAAAACTTACAGCTTCAAAATTGGATGTGTCCTCACTGGCCTGGTCCCGGATGGTTGGTATTGATCCCGGGTTTAGCATTAGTTTGGAGGCATATCCGTGTTGGACTTGAGAGAAGTTAATAAACATGTCCGTGGTAAAATGTTTGGAACACACAAACAGAAATCTTCCGTGGTCTTCTGGCACATGTCCCTTGTAAATGAAGTCTAGCCACAGATTCATTTCTTTTTCCACTGATGGCATTGCATGCAGTCCCCTGTCCCGAGTCTTGCAGCCAACAACAGCACAACGTTTAACTGGCTTAGACATCCTGGCCAGAGCAGGCAAAAACACAGATGTGGGTTGATTTAGCCTGCCGATAGCCTATATGCGAATGAGAGGTTTGGCAATGCACGTAGCCGTGGCTCATTCCCCTGATAGGTGGAGAGTTGACCAATAAGCGGAGCACTTCTTTGTGACGTAGAAAAGTATTGGAATGTGGATCCGTTGGTTTCAGATCCGTTGCAGCCCCTTTTTTAGAGATTTGGCGAAGGAGGAAAATAGAGAGGGTTGTGTTTTCTGACACTTGGTGAGTTCCCTGGAACACCGGGGACACATATTCATGTATAAAAGACGTACAAAGGTGCATTTTGCATGATAGGTCCCCTTTAAGGAATGGGAAGTGTCAGCTTTTGCTGCCATTATCAGTTCAACTCTCGGTCACAAAATGGTTTATCGCTGTGGGAATGCTGGCTTCTAAACACCACTGACCAGTGATTGAGTATTTCTAGTTGGGAGATAATCTCCTCTAGCTCCACAGATGTTTACGCCTCCCCCAATATGCTGATTAGCTCTCTGAAGCTAATTAAAAGGTCTGCCAAGGGAGAAGGGATTCAGAATTGACATGGCAACCCACCCATTCAGTCAGAACTTTCTGCTGCTGTGACTTGCGATATGAATTCTCCGGCCGATGCTTGTAATAAACTGCCAGTGTTTGACATCAGAACTCCTGCTCGTCCCGTGTCTCTCCGAGTCCTGACTCTCCATTGCTACAGAAGTTTCCCTTACAACACACATCTTATATATCAGTTGACATTAAAATGAATATACCAGAAATACGCTGTAATAAACTTTCTACTATAACATTTTACTTCAATAATTAGGATCAATAAGGCCACACATGCCCTAAATCCCACATCCTCCACAACACTGAAGGGCTGTGTATCCTTCACAATCAGGTTGACCAAGGCCTCATCCAGATCCTGTTTTCTGGTAGGCCTAGCTGGGGGAAGAAGGGAAGCTGTGTTAAAAATGAGTATCTTGTAAATTTCTTTTATTTGCATGATAAAATGAAGTTAACATGGTTAAATTATAAAACATATTATTCCAAAGTATTAAATGACAAACCTTGAGCAGGTCCACCTCCATGTCCCTCCTCGATCTCATGTACGGCACGATAATGCCTTAGCATGGATGAAGTATTGTTATTGTAACCCAGTTCCCTGGAGCACAATAAACACTTCACCTTTGAATGAAATAGAAAATCTAACATAATACATCTGTTGTAATATTCTATGTATGCAACCGACCTTATTGGAGAAATCAGATCAAGGTGTTCCCACACAGGGGAAGTGCTTCTCTTCTTTGCTGGCTCCATTCTAACGAGTTGCAAAAATATCGTACAACCAAAACTGGCAAACGACAAGTGTTCTCCTCATAAGGTTCACACATCTTGAATCGAATCCCATGGGTTTTTATCTGTCAGAAGCTCGCGCCAAGATCTGAAGCGCTTCCTGAAGCAGTCACGTGGTATCGACAGGCAGCGAGGCTTCGTTTGGCATCGATGACGTCACTGGCCCAAAACGATACAAGCCTCGATACAGGCTTCACAAAAAGATTCGGGGATTACTCGACACGCGCTTCGAAGCCTCGGCGCAATAACATCACTAGCTAACACTGTTAGCCAGTTCAGCCTAGCATGGCTAGCTCGATCTACTGAGCAAATACAAGTCCATCTGAGAGTATTGTGCAGATTAAAACAGTGCAGTGCATGTATTTTATTTTACCTTCGTCGTCGTCGTACAATTCACAGGCCACTGAATCCGCCGTTTCAGCGGCCTCCCACACCAGCGCGCCCGAATCGATGGTCGATGCCGTGCCGGAGAATGAGGGTCTGTGGCCGAGCAGAGCATCCAATCGATCGTACCATTTACTGGTCTTCCGGCCGTTACCACTCTTGTTGTTATGGTCTTTTCTTTTTTTGTAGTCCTGCTTTAGTTTCTTTATTTTGTCCCGGCATGAGTTTGCGCTGTGGAAGATTCCAATGTCGGCTAACTTCACCGAACAACGCTCGTACATTTAGCAGTTGGAAACTGCCTTCAGTCGAAGCTGCTGGGTCCCGTCCTCCGAGGAAATCGCTAGAAGCGTCGACAAACAATCTTTTTGAGTTCAGCAGAAGGAAGGGATGGTCGTGTCCCCCCTGCTAGATGACCCAAGCCATCCTTTATTTGTCCCGCTTACCTATTAATAATAATTGCATACATTACCCCTTAAAATCGACACAGCCACATCATCAAGTTGGTCCATGCTGTTAGCTGACCTAGCTAGTTAGCTCGCCTCAGCTAACGTTAGCACTGCTATCCTAGCGGCTGGAAACTTCACACAAAATAAAACATGTATCACTTAACATGGATACTTAAGAACGCATGTCATGTCAACAACAAATATGAATTAAATGTCGAATATAGATTACTTACATGAAACACGTCTTCAAACCAGGGGAGTCAATGTTTAGGCGGGTCGTGACGTGACTCGTGTTCAGCTCCACTAACGGTCCACACACTACAGAGGGAGAATAACGCCGGAAGGTGGCAGTAATGCCTCAGGAAGCAGCCGAAGAAGAAAAAATAACTGCGTGTTCTTTCTCTGATGTATGGAAAGCCTAAAGTGCCACTATTCGCGCGTTTTTTGCGTGTAATACGTGCGTTTTACACGCATGTTAAGGTCCAGGCCCAATGGGGGTCGCAGCACGGGGACAGCTTGATCCTCTGAACTCGTGCTTTCCGTTCAAACACTGCAGGAACCCTAAACACAGACAAACCCCTCCCTTTGTGGGGCATCACATGCACAATCTCAACTATTGTGACACGATAATAAGTAGAGCCATCCTTCCTAAAAGTAAATCTTGTCTTCCAGTATAGTATTTAACGAGACCAAGGTAGCAAGAACTAGTTTATCTTTGTGAGAAATACAGAGCACATTTGCAGAATGTGTAAACATCATATTTATAGGACTAAGCATGTACAGGTACAAAGTATACATAGACATTATTTATGTTTGCATTACAAAACATAGACTTCAGAGACACACAGTCAAACTAAATCTAAAATAGCTTAAATGTTTTCAACGGTGTGGCCTGGCTTGGTTGAAAGCCCACTCACCACGACAAGGTGCAGGCCATGAGCGGGAAAAACAAGGTGGGTGGGTGTGTGCGCGTCTGTGTGTAGGGCACTAGCCAGCGTCCAGCCATAATAGCGTGCGTGTGTGTGTAGGGCGGCACTAGCCAGCGTCCAGCCATGATAGCGTGTGTGCGGAGGACGGGCTGGAGGGTGGCGAGACAGCGCCGGAGGACGGGCTGGAGGGACCCCCAACATAACGGGAACAGGAGTTGGCAGGACCCCCAACGTAATGGGAAAATGTTCTACCCCAAACCAAATGTGGCACCCCAGCTAATGCCGTTTTCCATGGCCTCCTGACATTTCTCGTACTGGCGAAAAACAGGCAGCCTCAAAACAAAGGCGCAGGTGTTGGCCGTGGGGAACTGCGCATGACCGTCCTCTGGATGGAGGACATTAAGTGTTGGGGGTGAGGGAAAGCCCCCCACAGGGATTGTCTGTAGTCCTGTGGCAAACTGCAGCATCCCCCAGGCCGAGAGGTCTTTCTCCACCTGTTGAAAACATTAGAGAATAATTTGAGGACAGGACCAAATCATGTAGTATTTACTTTAAGAGATGAGTTTCACATTATAAAATCTAAAACGGCCTTAACATGTACCAACACTTAAACGTTGATAATCCAAAAACTGCAAAAGATATCAAAAATCTGAATACGTTTAGTTTAATAGCTGAATGTCTCGAGACCATTCTAAAATTCAAATTAACCATTCAGCTACACACGCGTGTTCAGCAGGAAATGCATTTACTAGTTAATGAATACGTTCATATGAATTTGAAGTCCTTTATGTTCATTTCCCTATCGACACTTAGTATTAGGAATGTGATGTGTGTTAATGTGTTGGTTCCTTGATTAGTTTCTTACCCTCCACTGTCTGCAGCCAGTCCCTCCAGGAGCCAGTTGTCCTGGCTTCCATCCGTCTCCTGTTGGACCCCTCCACCGAAAGACTGGACACTCCGAAGGCCCTATAGATGTCTTCCGCTTCTAGAGGGGTGGTGTCTTCAATGAAGACTGTTCTGAGCGCAATAAGCACTTTGTTTGCTCCACTAATGTGAAACCCTTCTCTGAACCTGTACTTTTAAGAAGAAAGAGAGAGAACATTTCTAAGTGTGTTAGTGATTGTTCTGAGACGTGTTGTGTTCCAACCTGCTTCCATTGTTCAGAAACAGTAGTTACCCATTACCTAATGATTACCTCACCATTAGTTAATCAGTTTAACAAACAAACACTGTTGATGACAATGACGGATCTACAGCCACTGAAGTTTTACATTTTTATTCAAACAACGATGAACATAACAAAACCAAACGGAAATAAAAAATACTAAAAACAAGTGCAAACCAAAAGAACATCCATTCCTTCCTCACTTCCGCAAGTCAGAGGTACATGGTGTACTACTACTCCTCTACAGTTCAGAGGTAAATGGTGTACTTCTACTGCACTACATGTATTTAACACCTTTAGTTACTTCACAGATGAATGATGTGAAATGTGTTGAATCAGACTTTAGTTCCACCTGGAGTGAATCCACCAGCTACCCTGCAGTCTACAAAGTACTTCAGACTAGCTGCACCTCCACCAGCTACCCTGCAGTCTACAAAGTACTTCAGACTAGCTGCACCTTCACCAGCTACCCTGCAGTCTACAAAGTACTTCAGACTAGCTGCTCCTCCACCAGCTACCCTGCAGTCTACAAAGTACTTCAGACTAGCTGCACCTCCACCAGCTACCCTGCAGTCTACAAAGTACTTCAGACTAGCTGCACCTCCACCAGCTACCCTGCAGTCTACAAAGTACTTCAGACTAGCTGCACCTTCACCAGCTACCCTGCAGTCTACAAAGTACTTCAGACTAGCTGCTCCTCCACCAGCTACCCTGCAGTCTACAAAGTACTTCAGACAAGCTGCACCTTCACCAGCTACCCTGCAGTCTACAAAGTACTTCAGACTAGCTGCACCTTCACCAGCTACCCTGCAGTCTACAAAGTACTTCAGACTAGCTGCACCTCCACCAGCTTTGAGAACACTTTCATGATCAATCATTATAAAACACATCATAGATATTATTCTGAAATGGACCAATCTGCACAAGGACTACTTTCACTGTCTTTCACTATATTTAGATGAGAATACTTTTCTACTTTCACTTGAGGAACATTTTGAATGCAGGACTTTTACTGTGACAGAGTATTCCTACACTCTGGTACTTCTACTTTTACTCAAGTACAAGATCTGAGTACTTATAATTTCACTACGAGATCTGAGTACTTCTACTTTTACTCAAGTACAAGATCTGAGTACTTTTACTCAAGTACAAGATCTGAGTACTTCTACTTTTACTCAAGAATAAGATCTGAGTACTTATTCCACCTCTGGTAGTGTATTAGTCTGAATTGTAGCTACAACATCACGCAGAGCTGCATTAAAATAGACTCACAATGGTAACAAGTGGAAAATAATATTTACTAATGTGTACAATGATCTGTAGGTAATGCTACTCACGACACCTGACTTATACATCTTCAAAGGAAGACTGTTCATTCTACAATTACATGGGATTAAAACATGTAGTTTTACTTGTATAATACTTCAATTTTATATAAAAGACAGTTTGTTTTCAAATAAACAAAGTCTTGGTTTTCAGAATATTAAACTTGTTTCGGCAAATTCAGAAGATAAATACAACTTTGAAGCTTCGGCATAATTACAAGCAGAGAACGGACTAATGTAACGTCACAGCAGGCATAACAACAACCGGTGTTTCTTGTGAGTGTTTCCCCGGTACACAAACGCAAAAATACACAAACACACTCACGAGCTTCCCCCAGACCAGTAATACAAACGAAAATGTGTCTTCGGGTCAATGCGACTGATTTGGATAGAGCAAGTCACATTTGGTTTAGGCACGAAACATACTACCAGTAGAAATACGTTGCTTTCAAAATCGCTCTGTGTCGAATCAATAGATTATATTTCGTGACTATAACACGAAATGCCGTTAGAGCTTCATCCTCTGAACACTGGAGATGGGAATTCCGGCTCTTCTTGGTGAGCCGGATCACCAAGAAGAGCCGGCTCTTTCGGCCCAAAGGGCTCTTCAGTTTACCACATATTATACCTTTTTAATTAAATCAAATGTAGCCCTGTTTTGACTAATGATTTATATGTGTACACATATCACTTAAATTATTCAATACATCCTTTGTACTGAAGTATTCAAAAGTAAAAATTACATGTTTAATATAAATGATTTGCTGTGGCCAATTGTTTTCATTGCATTTACAGACCCGTGTAACTCTCTGATACCACCCAATGAATGCATTGACTTGCTTGAAGAACCACGCTACACAAAACAGATAGCAACACCTATACAAACTATTTAAAAAAAAAGGGATACTGTATCGACCTATATAAAGTATATAAATATAGTTTTTTTTTATATAAAAAAATATAGAAGACTATATAGACCAAAAATATCCTGCATTTTAGCCATGCCTGATTTCGCTCCATTTGCTCTTTCCAGCGCTGTTTTTGCAGGGGGCTGATTCTGTGAGCTGCAGCTGACCACGCCCCCTGCAGGAGAGGGGAGCGTGCTCTGAGATCAGCTGCTGGGCTATC
>CM070487.1:9072146-9095452 GCA_036324585.1 Champsocephalus esox | reverse complement strand
TGACGGCCCGTCTACACTACAGCGTCGAAAGCTCCAAGCTGCTCCAAGCTGCCCATTCACTTTCAATGGGGTGACGTCACGTAGCCGCGCTTTTTCGCCGAACTGAATTGTGGGTAGCAGAGCGAGGCGTCTCAGGCGTCCCAGGCGACCAGAAGTTGAACATTGTTCAACTTCTGGTCGCCTGGACGCCGGAGTAGCCAGCGCCAGCCAATCAAATCCCGTTTCCCAAAATCTGACAGCTGAAGCGCTAGCCAATCAAACCGCGTCTAAGCTGGGAGAGATATCCCGCCGTTCATTTCTAGATTTCAAAAAAAGTCGGAGGAGAAACTAACTATCGCCGTAGCGAATCATCCGGTTTTGTATGACCAGACCCTCTTCACCTACCGGGATACAAACCGGAGGAACCAGCATGGAGGGAGGTGGCAGAGACAGTGGGGGAACTGGTAGGGTTTTGCCTGTTTGGGGAGTTTATATATATATTGCTCGCATAAAATCCCCGGGGGTTTTTGCTTTGTATGTCAGGGGCGGGAGATTCATGTGATTGGTTGTTGGTCGTGTTGCTTGAATAAAATCCCCAAGCTCCAGACACGCCCAGCTCCAAGCTATTTTTGGAGCTGTAGTGTGGACGTTCCGTGAGAGAGAGACACTGATCTAGATGTTGAAGTTGTAAACGGCTTGGCAGAATCAGCGGGGAAAGAAGACCCTGTTGAGCTTGACTCTAGTCTGGCACTGTGAAGAGACGTGGGAGGCTTCGGCCGACGCTGAAATACCACTACTCTTATCGTTTTTTCACTTACCCGGAGAGGCGGTATATATATTGTGAGTTTGGAATAAATATGCACTTTATGAAAATGATTAGTTGGTTACTGTTAGTAAAAAACAGTAAGGTTAATACGGCATGTTTGTTACACTTGGATATGTTTTCTGTAATACTTGTAACATCATTATTCTCCAGTTTATGCATTTGAGCGACTTGCAGTTAATGCTCGACATGACAGTTTAAAGGGCTACTATGCTACTTTCAAGTTTTTAGAAGAGTAGTATTTAATACTGTGGAAAAATGTTTTTAAGGTACAATACATGTCTACTGAATGCGAAATTCAAGTGAAATATGTGTTTATCCAAGAAAAGGTAACTGACAGTGAATGTATGTTAGTGGGACTGTGTCAGGAAAGCGAAGTGTTAATTAAAGAATGTTAATGAAGAACTGAAATGCATAGAAGAGAAAGTTAATTGACATACAACAAAACAATCAGAGAAGCGATCTGCAAGGTGCTGAATACAGGTCTCATCACCGGTCAAATCGGGGACCCGTTACAATAGTTGAGATGTGGAGGGGGTTCCTGCAGTTCACACGTTCAGAGGATGAAGCTGTTAACGTGCTGCTAACATAAACTGGCGGTCGCCCACAAACTGAAGCGGAATGACCAAGTTAAATAATAACAAGCTCCAGTGTTAGAATTCCATAATTCCATACTCATAAATAAAATGACATGCAAATAACATTTTCTTGGCTGTGGACTTGTACTATAGATAATTCTGTTGAGCTCGTCCTAACCCTAACCCTGGGCGAGAGCTGTTGGTGTCTGAACTGCCAACTGTGAGGGATATCCTGAGGTATGGCAGCTACTAGAGGGATCAAACTAAAGATGGCAGGAGGAACTACCCAGTGGACCAGCTGGTGGGTGACATTTCCCCTGGTCTGATTGGTCAGTGGAGCAAAGCCAATGCTCTTTTCAAGCCACCTGTTATTCATTTCATTTCAATTCAAACCTTTATTTAACCAGATTGGTCCCATTGAGATCATAGATCTCTTTTTCAAGGGAGACCTGCAGCATATCGGTTCCACATGAAACATAAAACAATAAAGGACATTATACATTATATTTACAGGATACATAGTTATATACATTTACAAGTGCCCATTGTATCAGCAAGCATTTCATTTACCCTAGCTTTAAAAACATGCAGAGGAATGAGATTGCTCAGTTTCAATTCTTGCTGAAGATTGTTCCAAGCAAGTGGAGCTGCGCACATAAAAGCTGTCTTACCTGAGACAGTCCTTGCTCTTGGCACATCTAACAAGACCACATCATGTGACCTCAGACAATAGCTGCTTGCAACTCTCTGTGTTATCAGAGAGCAGATATAATACGGGAGTCTACCCAACAAAGCTTTACAGATAAACGTGTACCAATGACTGAGCCTCCGTACAGAGAGAGATGGTAAACCTGCCTTGGTATACAGTGTACAGTGATGTGTAAGCGCTTTACAGTTTGTGACAAATCTCAGAGCACTGTGATACGCAGCATCCAATTTGCTCAGGTAATTGGCCGGTGCATTCTTATAGACCAGATCCCCATAGTCCAGCACAGGTCAAAGGTCACAGAGCCTTTTCCTGGCCTCAAGCGAGAAACAGGACTTGTTTCTGAAGAAGAAACCGAGCCTAACCCTCAGTTTTTTAAGCAGGTTATTGACATGAAGTTTAAAAGAGAGACAATCATCAAGCCAGATACCAAGGTATTTGTAACAGGCAACAACTTCAAGTTTTGTTCCTTGCGTAGTTACAATATCTACAACAGGCTCTGGTGTCTTTTTAGCTTTTGAAAAGAGCATTACCTTGGTTTTATCCACATTTAAAAGAAGCTTTAATTCAGAGAGCTGAGTCTGAATAGTGTTAAAAACAGCCTGTAATTTAACAACAGCCTCTTTAATGGAGGGACCTGCACAGTACATCACGGTATCATCCGCATACAAATGTAAAGTAGCTTCATCCACATTATCACCTACACTGTTAATATATATGGAGAATAAAAGTGGTCCTAAAACAGAACCTTGTGGTACACCATTAGAAATGTTTAACCACTCAGAAGACAGCCCATCAAAGTGAACACATTGGGACCTTTCAGAGGTAGTTCACAAACCACCCACTGCAAGGCTGGATATTCCAATACAGAGTAGCCTCTGCTTTAAAATGCGATGATCAACGGTGTCAAACGCTTTGGAAAGGTCAATAAACAGAGCTGCACAACTCTGCTTATTATCTAAAATAGTAGTAATGTCATTTACCACTTTCATTGTCGCAGTGATGGTGCTGTGTTTCTTTCTGAATCCTGACTGATGTTTAGACAGGATATCATTTATACATAAAAACTCCTTTACTTGTTCACTCACTAAGCGTTCGAGCACCTTAGCCAGAACTGACAATGTAGAGATTGGCCTATAGTTATTTAAAATAGTTGCCTCCCCTCCTTTCAGTAAAGGCAAGACATAAGCAGACTTCCATACTTTTGGAATTGTGTTCGTGCTGAGGGAGAGGTTAAAAAGAGAAGTAAGAGGTGGAGCAATAAAATCTGCAGCTATCTTTAAAAAGAAAGGTTCTACGTTGTCCGGGCCAGCCGGTTTCCTAGGATCTAACTTGGATAATGCTTCATGAACAATACCAACAGTTAAAGGAGTAAAACTGAAAGGGTTTTCCAGACCACATTGTTCAGAGTCAAGGATTGGAGCGTTCACAGGAGCCACACAGCCAAACAGAGAGCCACAAGACACAAAATGCTTATTAAAACAATTTAGCATAGTAGCCCTGTCTGATATAGTGCCAGATGCTGTGGTGAGGCACGGAGGTAACTCATTTGGGATATCACCAGTGGAAATCGATTTTATGGCTTTCCAAAATTTCCTAGGATTATTCAGGTTTTCTGTGGTAACCGACAAATAGTACTTTGATTTAGCACTTTTTATTTGGGATGTGAAGCTATTTCTTAGCTGCCTAAAACGTAGCCATTCTACCTCTGAGCCTGATTTCCTAGCCTTAGCCCAAGCATTATTTCTCTCATGAAGGAGACTGGACAGCTCAGCAGAAAACCAGGGATTGTTTCGTCCCTTCACTCGAAATTTACGCAGAGGTGCATGTCTGTCTATCATTTTCATAAAACCAAGATAAAAATAAGACCATGCAGTTTCTACATCAGCACACAGATTCATTTTACCCCAATCAAAATCAAACAGATCATGAGCAAAGCCCTGCTCCACAAAGTGTTTTTTGTCTCTCTTTGTGATGACACGTGGTTTAACCTTTTGGACCTTAGTGTCCCTAATTGTGGCTACAACACAGTGGTCACTCACATCATTAGCAAATACTCCCACAGATGAGTATTTACGTGGAACATTTGTTAAAATTAGATCAATTAAGGAGGATTTATTTGGGGACTTAATATTTGGGCGAGTAGGACTGTCTATAATCTGGGTAAAATTCAAAGAGGTACACAGGTTTTTAAAATCCTCTGACACAGAAGTTAACCAGTCCCAATTCAAATCACCAAGCAGCACTATTTCCTTGTAGGAAAGTTGCGATAACAGTTTTGCCAAAGACGATAAAGAGTCTTTGACAGCCGAAGGGGCCCTGTAGCAGCCCACCACCATGACCTGTTGACCCTTTGTTACCTCAATATTCACGGCTAAAAATTCTAGCTGTTTACTAACAGATTTGGAAACCATATTAGTTACACAAAACTTATTTTTCACATAAATGGCAACGCCACCACCTTTTTTAGGCCGGTCAGTACGATATAAACTGTAACCATTTATGTAAATGTCAGAGGCCAAAATGGATTTATCTAGCCACGTTTCGGACAAGACAATGACATCAGCATCAGTCGAACTCGCCCAGATACGGACAAAATCTAATTTAGGTAACAGACTACGCACATTTAAATGAATTAAACCTAGCCCAGATCTAGATATAAAATCAGCAGGAGTAGCTACTTGACTAATACTGCTCGGTGGACCTGGATTTGGCTGTACCTTTCCTGATAGTAACAACAATAAAAATACCAAGCACCTTTTCCTCTTAATCAACACACATACATTGTCAGCTGTTCTAGAGTCACCAGCAAACTTCGCGAAAGTGAGATTAGAGTTTAAAAAACAATTCTGAAGGACCATCGTGGCAGGCATGTGAGAAAGACAAACATTTTCCGAAATGAATGTCCGCGACAGTGCAACCAGCAATTGTTTGTGCAACACCTCCGAAACTGTACAGGGGATGTCCACTGCGGGCGACAGAACATACCCGAATCCAGTAGATTGTTCAGGACGACTAGCGATCCTCTCCTTGTCCAGCACAGCCAAGAAAAGGCACAGCAGAAACACGACGCCCGCCATTCTCCCAGTCCAGCACAACAGTATCCACGCTGTTCCCGGAGCAAGGTGGAGCAGGCCTCAGCTACAGCAGCACAGCAGAGCAGAGCAGGTGGAACCAGGCCTCAGCTACAGCAGCACAGCAGAGTAGAGAAGGTAATCCCACCGCGTTACACCGGCTATTTAATCCACTTTACATCTCCGCCGGTAGCACAGGCGCGGAGAGGAGCGGCGATACGCGGTGTGAGGAGCGGCGAGAGGAGCAGCAAGAGGAGCGGTAAGAGGAGCGGCGATACGCGGTGTGAGGAGCGGTGAGAGGAGCGGTGAGAGGAGCAGCAAGATGAGCGGCAAGAGGAGCGGCAAGAGGAGCGGCGAGAAGGGCGGCGAGAGGAGAGCCGGGACCACACTTCCGACTCTTTATCTCTGCAAGAGTTGCTCCCTCTCGTGCTAAATCCACTCTGCGGCAAAAGTAGGATCCCAGAAGTGATTCGCCCAGTGTGGAGTGGCTCCTGAAACCCTTCCCGACGTGCCTTTAGTGGAACCCGGGTCCGCTGTGGAGGATGAGGTTGAACGTGGCTCTCATCCGGAACTCAGCAATGGTGGATCACGTCTCAGCGCTGACGGCGTGTAACCTGTTCCTCAGGTGAGTTTCAGAGCACGAGCAGCAGTTGAGAGAGAGTGAGAGAGAGAGCACGAGCAGCAGCTGAGAGAGAGAGAGAGAGAGCACGAGGAGCAGCTAAGAGGAGGAGCAGCTGAGAGGAGGAAATGAAAAGGTGACCATCATGTCCAAGCTCAAGGAGGTCTGGAATCAGGCAGTGAAGTGTTCCCTTGGGAAGGGCACACTTGATGCCAAAGAGAGGTTCAGTGTCAAGTTAGTCTCATTATTTGATATGTTCACTTGCAAGTGTCGGATTACCAGTTGTGAGGCTGTGATGGCTGTGGGATCCAAGCCCACATGAACTGTTCCTGCAGCAGAGAAAAGGATTCCTTTAAAAGATCTTGCATACATCAAGGGACAGAAAGAGAAGGTCCCCACCAAATGGGGCCCCTGGTCTGCAGGAGCACAAGAGACAGGTGAGGACATTCTAAAGGCAGGGGATGGAAAACATGGCTGAGGAAAGGAGAAGGAGCAAGGAGGGAAATGCTGCAGCCAGGAAGGATGTGAAGAGGTGTTTGGCAGGTGGTGATGAGGATCTGGAATTGGAGAGTGGTGCTGAAGATGAGCTCTTCCCTGAAACTGAGCCTGAGCTTCAACAAAAGTACAGAAAAACTATGATGATATTCCACATATAGCGCTTGCTAGTGTCAGGTATGGCATCGGGCTGAGACCGACTGCAGCTCTGATTGGTGCAGGAATCATCACAGAAGACAACACAAGTCAAGTGATTGATAAGAACAAGGTCAAGAGAGCACAGGACAAGCTGATGAGAGCTGGGAGAAGAGTTTGAGGAGAAGTGCAGAGAGATGGGGGGTGCAGATGAATCCCTCTGGTGCCGCCAAATGTCAAAGGTTATGGCTTAAAATGTAACAAAACAGGAGGTGGCGTCAATACACACATGGGTACCTCCCTCGCCCTTCAAAAAGAAGAGGTAGCCCGATTGTTCCCTTCCACGTCGCTCAGCATCTGACAAGGGTGCCGTGGTAATCTCACCTGTGTGTTAAATAAACAGCAAGGAAAATGTTATTACGTTGAGTGATAGCTGTCATAGTAGTGTTTTTACTACCACTCATATATAACAATTATAATACACGTCTACGGTAGTAAACCCTGGAGTCATTGAATGTTTTGGCTTATAACTAAACAATTCCCCCCCCCCAGGATCGCCCTGCAAGCTGATCAAATCCAAGCAGTGTGTATTATAGGAACATGTAGCTGTGTGTGTGCGTTTCAGCATTCAGGAGGATATGCAGCTCTACGCGTGAGCACGAGAGATGCATTGGCTGCGCTGCATCAGGACAGAGTGACCCGGAAAAGGCTTCCACACGCTGTTTATATAGAGGTGTGGGAGGGGCTTATTTCCCATGTAACCTTCGTGAAACCTCCGTATGTCACGGTGAGTATCCATAGGTGTGTTCTTAATCCTGTTTTTGACCTTTGTGACCCCAATCAAATGTTCATTCAAAATTGTTATGTTTTCTCTGTATTTATTTACAATTCACGTGTTCTATAAAGTGGAACTCCATTTAAAGAGCAACTTGCAGGGTTTTTTTTATACTACATTTATGCTTAACCTTGCCTGAAAATTACAATTAAAAATGTTAATGCAGGAATTCAGAGGGAAAGGAGCCGTTTTGAGCTCTGCTACTAAAAACTGTACGTCAAACGCGTCATATTACATCACATGGGGGAGCAACTTCCTCGGACCCGTTCTCTGCCCAATCCGCGGTAGTAGTTTGTAGTTGGTTTGAGCGGTTGTGATTTAGTGAGCTGGTATGTTTACGGTAATTTTATTAGGGATGCACCGAATATTCGCCACCGAAAATTATCGGCCGAAAATGGTTAAAAAAGCCCTTTTGGCCGAAAGGGTTTTAGCACCGAAAAAATATCACCGAATGTTAGAGAATGTGTTGTTGTGATGACGTAATCAAAACGCGGCGACAAGCACGGCGCGCGAGCATGCTCGCGGCTGGCTCACAGCCAACATGTCTGCCGCTTGGAGATATTTCAAAATATCAGAGAAAGTGTCGCGGATTGCGATTTGTAAAACGTGTTCAGCTGACACTTCTCGAGGGGGTGTAACTGCAAAGACTTTCACCACTTCGGGATTACTCCACCACTTGAAATCAAAACACCCGGACAAATATGCGGAGTATGATCAAATCACTGGCGCACAGAAGAAAAAAAAGTCCTTCCCAGCACCTTCTGTGGCGGACCTTTTTGAAAAGGTAAAAAAGTTTCCCAGTGATGGTCCCAAGGCAAAGGGCATTACTCGGAAGTTAAAGAGCATCTTGCAGGTTTTTTTTCTTCTACATTTATGCTTAAACTTGCTTGAAAATTACAATTAAAAAAGTGAATGTAGGATTTGATATGTTTTATGAGACATAAGGGCAGGAATTCAGAGAGGAAAGGAGCAATTTTGAGCTCTGCTCTTAAAAACGGCTTTTTTTAAGGTCATACGTCAAACGCGTCATATACATCACAAAGGGTAAACATCTCCGCTCTCTGACCGCGGGTGTAGTTAGTAGTTGCGTTGAGTTGAGCGGTTGTGTTTTAGTGAGCTGGTATTTTTCTGTAGTTTTACATTGTATTTCACCATTTGTAATCATGGTGCAGTATGGTGTTTGTGCAGGTTGCACAAATACCAGCCTGTCAGGACATCGAGTCCACAGTTTCCCTAACGCTAGCTAACTTTCGGTCCTGGGTTCGTTTCGTGCAGACAAAGAGACTGAACTCCAATGCTGCGTCTGTGATGAAAAACGCGGTCGTGTGTAGCGCTCATTCTTGACCGGAGGATTATGAGTCAAGCAGGGGTGAAAGTGGTTTGAATTTCTTGCAGGTACTATAATGCTACCCCGACCTTCATTGGTTCATATTGTTCTCCTCCCGCCCCCAGCTTCATGCATCCCTGAACACAAACTGGCTATATAATGAATATAGGCTGTCCATGAATGCCTGGAAGTCCTTTGTTCCCCCTGTCACATCCAGTGCCTGGTCAACAGCACGCTCCAGTCTGTGATTAAGGCAGTGTCATATATGATGCCTGCAAGTCATCCTGGAGCAACTTCCCAACACCTGACTTCACTCCCAGCATGACACTGGCCCCATCACTGCAACATCCAATGAGGATTTCTCTCAGCAACTCAACAGTGAAGCCATTTTTAAGCAAGCAACCCATAATCTGTTCCTTGATATGAGCAGCAGACATCCAGCTCAACCAGGTCCAATGGAAAGGCAATGGGCTCCATGTCTCCATCAACACGAGCCTTCAGGAACACAATTCGTGTTGATTTGTGCCCAACACTGGTTGACTCATCAGCCAATACTGTGATTTTGCTCTTGGTCTCTATTATGTTTTTTAGAAGTTCCTTTTTCATCTGTGATGACACATGCTCAATTATGTCAACACAGACAGTTTTGCTATGCAAAACACGCCCTAAATCAGCAGAATGTGCATGCTGCAGGTCAATCAGACTCTCAAAGTCTGTGAAAGGCTTGTTGTTCTTGGCCACATAAGGCTGTCATGAATACCTTGGCAGTAGACTCAAACAAAGACTCCTGACTACTCACGTTCATGTTCAGAAGAATATCTTTCTTTGCTGTCTGAAGAATCTTGACTGCTTCATTATGTGCTGCAGAGTTCTTGTGCTCACGGATCTTTTTGCGCAGTGATGAAAGCTGGACATCCCTTGATCGACCAGCTGGGATTATCTTTCCATCAGCCCACTGAATAGCAATATTAACACCACGGGATGCCATGACACCCAGATCCTTCACATCATGGCATGGGGTACAGCCTAGCCTTCCATTGTGAGCATACATCCATTCATTTTTCAGTTTGAACTGTTCATATTGTTCTTCTTTCCATATAGAAGGGTATGCAGTAGGGCTAGCATCACCTGTGGGGGCTTCTGAGGGTCCTGCTGCCACTTCTTCTGGCTGAGTCTCCTCTTCCTCCCCTGGGCCTCAACTGTTATAAATTAGAATACAAATGTATAACTAAATTCAGCAGACAGTCAAAAATGTACAATGTGCAGATTAAAATAGAAGATATCAAAGCAAAAATATTTAATGTTTATATTTAAGATATACAGTTTGCTAGTTAGCTAACTTATTATACATCATGGCCAGGTTCATTCTCTGGGCTAAATAAGCATTATCACCTGTGTCATCTGTGGGCGTTGTTTTTCTAATTTTAAGCACATTCTGAGTTTCTTCATCTCTCTCCTTTCTCTTAATTCGCTTTAATTACCACGTAGCCTAATTTTCTAGCTGTCATTCAGTCACTCTATTCCTTACTCCTCCCGCTGTTCTGATCAAGTGTGAAAAAGCAAATACCCGCTCTATCGAAATCAGTCGGAAGTCTCAACGGCTCATTTAAAAATAAACGTGGATTTTCGTAAAAAACAATTTTTTCGGGGTTCGGGTGTTTTATTTGATTTTAAACAAACAAAGTCTTGGCTTTCAGAATATGAAACTTTTATTTCCAAAATCACACGATAAATACATTTTTGAAGCTTGTGAAGGGACGAAGACAGCTCTCTCTCGCAATCTGCTCTTCCAGCAGCGCCGCCCCCCCTCCCTCCGGCTGAAATTATGAATGTAAGAGTATAGTAATCATAGATAACACGGCAGGGTCCGTTACAGTTTGTTTTCATCTGATTTCAATTAAACAAAGTCTTGGCTTTCAGAATATTAAACTTGTTTCAGCAAATTCAGATGATAAATAGAACTTTGAAGCTTGTAACGGCATAATTACAAGCGGAGAACGGAGTAACTTGACGTCACAGCAGGCACAACAACAGCCTGTGTTTCTCGTGAGTGTTTTCCCCGGGAAACAAACACAATACGCACAAACGCAAACATACACAAACACACACACACACACACACACACACGTATACACACACACACACACACACACACACACACACACACACACTCGCGAGCTTCCCTTGTCAGAGAGGTGTGGAGGGCTGAGTCGATGGCGTCTTCTGTGGAGCGGTTTGGCCTGTAGGCAAACTGATGCTTGTCAAGGTCAGATGGGATGATTGTTCTGATACGAGCAGATTCCTCTCCCGGGGTGTCAAAGCGGGCGAAAAACTGGTTTAGGACATCAGGGAGTTCTGCATCATTGCTGGGCAGCAGATTGGTGCTTTTGTAGTCGGTTAGTGCCCTGATACCGTTCCACATGCTGCGGGGGTTGTTGTTGTTAGCAAAGTGATCCTCAATACGTTGCTTGTGATCGTGCTTAGCATCCCTGATGCCCCTCTTGAGTTTCCCCCGGGCTTCACTGTAGGATTGTTTGTCCCCAGACCTGAATGCTGCGTCCCGCTCCTTAAGCAATGACTTCACATTGCCAGTAATCCATGGCTTTTGATTTGGAAACAGCTTTATTGTCTTCTGAGTTAAAACATTCGCTGTGCAGAAGTTTATGTATCCTAGTGTCTCAGTGTATTCCCCAAGATCTGACCCTTCAGCAAACAAATCCCAGTCTGTGCGTTCAAAACAGTCTTGCAGCATTGAGGTGGCTTCCTCAGACCACACTTGTACTGTCCTGATAGCTGGTTTTGTTTTGCAGATCCGTGGTTTGTAAACTGGAGTCAGAATTAGTGAGATGTGGTCAGATTGTCCTAGATGTGGGGATGCTGTTGCTTTAAATGCCCCTGGGATGTTTGTGTACACCTGGTCCAGGACGTTGTTTTCTCTTGTTGGGAAGTTCACATTTTTATAGAATTTAGGCAAGACTGCTTTGAGATTAACATGGTTAAAATCACCTGCTACAATGACTACACCGTCCGGGTGCGCCGTCAGCTGTTTGTTGATGTCATCATGTAGCTTTTCCAGTGCTAATTTAGCGTTAGCTTGAGGGGGGGGGATGTAGACGGCAATCAGTATTATTGTTGTAAATTCTCTCGGTAACAAGAAAGGTCTGCACTTTACCGTTAATGCCTCCAAGTTTGGGCAGCAATGTTTACTAACAATGTCCGCTGCTGTGCACCAGCTGTTGTTTACGTAGACACAAAGTCCACCCCCTCGGCTCTTTCCGGAGTCCTTCGTTTGATCCGCTTTGTGAATAGAGCAGTCGGCTAGCTCGATAGCGGCGTCAGGGATGTTGTGGTTCAGCCAGGACTCTGTGATGATCGTCACACAGTGGGGTGCACACCTCACCCTGATCTCGTCCATCTTGTTGATTAGAGACCTGGTGTTGGCGAGGAATAGGCTCGGAAGCGCCGGTCTGTACGGGTTAGCCTTTAGCCTAGCCCTTAGCCCAGCTCGCTTACCCCGCTTCTGTCTCCTCTCCTTCCGCCGCCGGCAGCACCTCGCTGGTGGGACGGTGAAACCGATTGCCTCCGGATTGCGTAGAATCTCGGAGGGATGAAAGTTGTGTCCAACGTGCGTTGAAGCTTTCCAACGCTTCTGCCCATTCACTTTGAATGGGGTGACGTCACTTGTAGCCGAACTGCATTTTGGGAAGCGACGTGGAGCGTTGCTGGCCTCGACGGAGGCGTCAGCCAATGAAATCCTGTTTATGCAAATCTGCCAGTACAAGCGCTAGCCAATCAAACCGCGTGTATGCTGGGAGAGACTACGCAGGTCATTTCCTCATATTCCAAAAAATGGAGGGAAAATTCATTATAGCGGTTGTGAATCACCTGGTGCTGTATGATCAGTCTCTGTTCATCTACCGGGATACAAACCGGAGGAGCGAGGCATGGAGGGAGGTGGCAGAGACAGTGGGTGAAACTGGTAGGTTTTCGCCTGTTTGGGGATTTTATATCCAGTTTACTTCGTTTTAACATTGCTATTGCTTTGTATGCCGTTGGCGGGAGATTTATGTGATTGGTTATTGGTCGCGTTGCTCGCAAAAAATCCCCAAGCTTCAGATACGCCCACCTCCAAGCGCCAACGCACGCTGCTGTGTGGACGCTCCGTTACTGAGTGGGGTCATCCACTTCTCAGGTTGCATGGCTACCCAGACAATACGGATGTTGAAACTGTTAGGGCTTCAGTGCATCAATGTCGGCACCTTCTTCCACCATCAACGCCTGTACACAATCCCTACTATCGTGCAGGCCTGGCAAAATGAGCAGGCTGGGAACATCCGAGAACTGAAGGAGATGGGGGGGTGGGCTAATCCTCTCTGGTGACTGCAGGTAGAACACTTCAGCTTGTATTATTAATATTGTTAGTGTATTCTAGAACCCTGAAGGCAGGAGAGACTGAAAAGAGTCAAGGGAAGCTTATAAAAGTTAACAGCATTTAATTACACAAAAGATGCGGTGGTGTACAAAATGAAATGTGCGAGTGGAGGCGCTCTCCTCATCCGACCGGTCAGTGCAGGTCAGCAGGAGGAAGAGGTCAATCCTTGGCAGTGTGCTCAGTGTACAACATCACATGTCATTTCACCGTTGATTCATGGTTTGAAAATGCAGCATTTCGCCACATGCTAATGCTAACCAGAAGTGAAGCATTTTCAGAATAAAAGTATTAAGTTAATAGTTAGTGAACTTCCCGGTTTTTCAGAATAAAACTGATTTTAATTAAATAGTGTATTTAATTCAAATGACGCCATATCAACATTGATTTTAATTTCTAACAAACCCCGGTTCGAATCCGGGTCACGGCAGCAGTTGCAGTCTGATTTTATGTTTTTGCCTCAACCTACCTACTGCATTTTTAGTTCATTTTCTACAGTTTAAAAGCTGCTACGAAAGTAACAAAGAAAGGGTTAGTGGCGCAATGGATAATGCGTCTGACTACGGATCAGAAGATTCCAGGTTCGACTCCTGGCTAGCTCGTTTCACTTTAGTAAATCAATCGTTCCTCATTTCCTAATGTACTTCACAAAAAGCTGTCCGTCAAAGTACACCTGGAATGAGGGATTGACATGGGTCAATGGGCTTTCAACATTTCCAACAGTACTTCTCAACAAACAGTCCATCAAAGTCAATGAACATTTGAAACGAGGAACAACACTATTATGGCCCTTCAACATGAAACCAAGCGAATGTGAAATATTTCGTTTTTAGCCTACGTGGCTTTTGACTTCTGGTCATTTGAGCTTTACAGTAATGTCCAGCCTATAAGTATGTGTCTGAACTCTTTAAGTCATACGGGCTATACCTCAGTGGTAGAGCATTAGACTGCAGATCAAGAGGTCCCCAGTTCAAATCTGGGTGCCCCCTTTGTAAGTGTACTTTCCTTCAGAATGGTATGTTTGCAATACTGTGAGAACTACAGTGGCCGTGATCGTATAGTGGTTAGTACTCTGCGTTGTGGCCGCAGCAACCCCGGTTCGAATCCGGGTCACGGCAGCAGTTGCAGTCTGATTTTATGTTTTTGCTTCAACCTACCTACTGCATTTTTAGTTCATTTTATACAGTTTAAAAGCTGCTACGAAAGCAAAAAACAAAGGGTTAGTGGCGCAATGGATAACGCGTCTGACTACGGATCAGAAGATTCCAGGTTCGACTCCTGGCTAGCTCGTCTCGCTTTAGGAAATCAATTGTTCCTCATTTCCTAATGTACTTCACAAAAAGCTGTCCGTCAAAGTACACCTGGAATGAGGGATCGACATGGGTCAATGGGCTTTCAACATTTCCAACAGTACTTCTCAACAAACAGTCCATCAAAGTCAGTGAACATTTGAAACGAGGAACAACACTATTATGGCCCTTCAACATGAAACCAAGCGAATGTGAAATATTTCGTTTTTAGCCTACGTGGCTTTTGACTTCTGGTCATTTGAGCTTTACAGTAATGTCCAGCCTATAAGTATGTGTCTGAACTCTTTAAGTCATACGGGCTATACCTCAGTGGTAGAGCATTAGACTGCAGATCAAGACGTCCCCAGTTCAAATCTGGGTAACCCCGTTGTAAGTTTTCTTGCCTTTAAAATGCAAGTTCAAATCTGGTGCCCCCTTTGTAAGTGTACTTTCCTTCAGAATGGTATGTTTGCAATACTGTGAGAACTACGGTGGCCGTGATCGTATAGTGGTTAGTACTCTGCGTTGTGGCCGCAGCAACCCCGGTTCGAATCCGGGTCACGGCAGTTGCAGTCTGCTTTTATGTTTTTGCTTCAACCTACCTACTGCATTTTTAGTTCATTTTCTACAGTTTAAAAGCTGCTACGAAAGCAAAAAACAAAGGGTTAGTGGCGCAATGGATAACGCGTCTGACTACGGATCAGACGATTCCAGGTTAGACTCCTGGCTAGCTCGTCTCACTTTAGTAAATCAATTGTTCCTCATTTCCTAATGTACTTCTCAAAAAGCTGTCCGTCAAAGTACACCTGGAATGAGGGATCGACATGGGTCAATGGGCTTTCAACATTTCCAACAGTACTTCTCAACAAACGGTCCATCAAAGTCAATGAACATTTGAAACGAGGAACAACACTATTATGGCCCTTCAACATAAAACCAAGCGAATGTGAAATATTTCGTTTTTAGCCTACATGGCTTTTGACTTTGACTTCAAACAGTCCATCAAAGTCAGTGAACATTTGAAACGAGGAACAACACTATTATGGCCAGTGGCGGCTGGTGGAAAATATGTTTGCTGGGGCTATTGATAGAGTGAGTAAACAAAAAATGTTTGGGACAAATGACCCCTTAAATTAGGACTTCTGGTGATGTAATGGCGCGTTTCCAGTGCAGCGTGGAGCTCGCTTTAATGCTGCGTTCAGACCGGACACAATGCAAATATTCGCTTCGCTCTAAACGCTCCTATCGCATCGCTCTAGTCGCTCGAGTTTCACCGCAGCTGTCAGCTGTGTTTACTCGCATCATTCAAACAAGACACGCTGGCTCGGGAGCTACAACAACATGAACATATTTTACCGTGATTCAATTGTAATACACGTTTCTAAATGATGCCGACGTAACAACATACTGATACCGGTTAGTAAAAACCATGAATTAATGCTTTGACAAGTCTGCAGACAGACGGCAGGCGAAAAACCTTTTAGAATGCTTGTTCCCTGAATGAAGCTTGGCTAAGCTAACGCTATATATGCTCCGACCGTACACACTCACAACAACGGCCTACAGACATAAATAAACCAGCGACTGTATTCTCCATGACACAGACAGTCTGTGGTTTGTACTTGTTTAACTTTTGTCAAGTTTCTGAACAGATCGTATCTGTCCCCGGCTGTTTGAAGAGCAAGCATGTGAAACAAAAGATAGCATTTACCTGTTTGCATCCAGCTAGCCATGTGAGAAGCCTTGTTGATACGTTTTGTCTTTTTCACGAGCCTGCTGTGATATATACAAATCAGGTTGGTCCGGTCCAAGGTCTTTAAGTATCAATTTATCTCCCAAACTTCTCCTTTCAAAAGGATTGGAGAGTAGCTCTTGGGCGGACCGAGGCTCCGGCGACTCCACCTGCACACCATTCTCATCCAAATACTGCGTCACCTTGGTTACTCACGAGTCTAAAAAACAAATCACGTCAACGCACGTAAGCAACATGGGCGCCAACGTGAGCGCCCACGTGATCAAAATATTTGACGGCGCTGATTGGCTGAAATTATGTTTCGGCGGCACAGTTTACGATTGAGTCTTTTGCAACCTGCTGGTTGCTGCTGTTTCGCTCGGGGGCTCTGCCCCGTAATGATAAACTAATGCCATGGGCAAGGCCAGGCAGGAAACAGGTGACTTATCAGTAACTTTAGACATCGTAACACAATTTTAAACGAGATTGTATTGTAGATTATACATTTTTGTGATACTAATTGTATGATATTTGCCTTGTTCATTAAAAATTAAAATATAAAATATATATTTTTTTAAATATATTTTTTTTAAATATATTTTTTTTTATTTAATATTTATTTTTATTTTTTATTTTGTATCTGGCAAGAGGTGGGGCGGCGCCCCTAGCGCCCCTATGGGCCGGCCGCCACTGATTATGGCCCTTCAACATGAAACCAAGCGAATGTGAAATATTTCGTTTTTAGCCTACGTGGCTTTTGACTTCTGGTCATTTGAGCTTTACAGTAATGTCCAGCCTATAAGCATGTGTCTGAACTCTTTAAGTCATACGGGCTATACCTCAGTGGTAGAGCATTAGACTGCAGATGAAGACGTCCCCAGTTCAAATCTGGGTAACCCCGTTGTAAGTTTTCTTGCCTTTAAAATGCAAGTTCAAATCTCGGTGCCCCCTTTGTAAGTGGACTTTCCTTCAGAATGGTATGTTTGCAATACTGTGAGAACTACAGTGGCTGTGATCGTATAGTGGTTATACTCTGCGTTGTGGCCGCAGCAACCCCGGTTCGAATCCGCGTCACGGCAGCAGTTGCAGTCTGCTTTTATGTTTTTGCTTCAACCTACCTACTGCATTTTTAGTTCATTTTATACAGTTTAAAAGCTGCTACGAAAGCAAAAAACAAAGAGTGAGTGGCGCAATGGATAACGCGTCTGACGACGGATCAGAACATTCCAGGTTCGACTCCTGGCTAGCTCATCTCGCTTTAGGAAATCAATTGTTCCTCATTTCCTAATGTACTTCACAAAAAGCTGTCCGTCAAAGTACACCTGGAATGAGGGATTGACATGATGATGGGTCAATGGGCTTTCAACATTTCCAACAGTACTTCTCAACAAACAGTCCATCAAAGTCAATGAACATTTGAAACGAGGAACAACACTATTATGGCCCTTCAACATGAAACCAAGCGAATGTGAAATATTTCGTTTTTAGCCTACGTGGCTTTTGACTTCTGGTCATTTGAGCTTTACAGTAATTCCCAGCCTATGAGTATGTGTCTGAACTCTGTGAGTCATTGGGGGTATAGCTCAGTGGTAGAGCATTTGACTGCAGATCAAGAGGTCCCCAGTTCAAATCTGGGTAAATGTACTTTCCTTCAGAATGGTATGTTTGCAATACTGTGAGAACTACGGTGGCCGTGATCGTATAGTGGTTAGTACTCTGCGTTGTGGCCGCAGCAACCCCGGTTCGAATCCGGGTCACGGCAGCGGTTGCAGTCTGATTTTATGTTTTTGCCTCAACCTACCTACTGCATTTTTAGTTCATTTTCTACAGTTTAAAAGCTGCTACGAAAGCCACAAAGAAAGGGTTAGTGGCGCAATGGATAACGCGTCTGACTACGGATCAGAAGATTCCAGGTTCGACTCCTGGCTAGCTCGTTTCACTTTAGTAAATCAATTGTTCCTCATTTCCTAATGTACTTCTCAAAAAGCTGTCCGTCAAAGCACACCTGGAATGAGGGATCGACATGATGATGGGTCAATGGGCTTTCAACATTTCCAACAGTACTTCTCAACAAACAGTCCATCAAAGTCAGTGAACATTTGAAACGAGGAACAACACTATTATGGCCCTTCAACATGAAACCAAGCGAATGTGAAATATTTCGTTTTTAGCCTACGTGGCTTTTGACTTCTGGTCATTTGAGCTTTACAGTAATTCCCAGCCTATGAGTATGTGTCTGAACTCTGTCACTCATAGGGGGTATAGCTCAGTGGTAGAGCATTAGACTGCAGATCAAGACGTCCCCAGTTCAAATCTGGGTAACCCCGTTGTAAGTTTTCTTGCCTTTAAAATGCAAGTTCAAATCTGGGTGCCCCCTTTGTAAGTGTACTATCCTTCAGAATGGTATGTTTGCAATACTGTGAGAACTACAGTGGCCGTGATCGTATAGTGGTTAGTACTCTGCGTTGTGGCCGCAGCAACCCCGGTTCGAATCCGGGTCACGGCAGCAGTTGCAGTATGCTTTTATGTTTTTGCTTCAACCTACCTACTGTATTTTTAGTTCATTTTCTACAGTTTAAAAGCTGCTACGAAAGCAAAAAACAAAGGGTTAGTGGCGCAATGGATAACGCGTCTGACTACGGATCAGAAGATTCCAGGTTTGACTCCTGGCTAGCTCGTCTCACTTTAGTAAATCAATTGTTCCTCATTTCCTAATGTACTTCACATAAAGCTGTCCGTCAAAGTACACCTGGAATGAGGGATCGACATGGGTCAATGGGCTTTCAACATTTCCAACAGTACTTCTCAACAAACGGTCCATCAAAGTCAATGAACATTTGAAAGGAGGAACAACACTATTATGGCCCTTCAACATGAAACCAAGCGAATGTGAAATATTTCGTTTTTAGCCTACGTGGCTTTTGACTTCTGGTCATTTGAGCTTTACAGTAATGTCCAGCCTATGAGTATGTGTCTGAACTCTGTCACTCATTGGGGTTATAGCTCAGTGGTAGAGCATTTGACTGCAGATCAAGAGGTCCCCAGTTCAAATCTCGGTGCCCCCTTTGTAAGTGTACTTTCCTTCAGAATGGTATGTTTGCAATACTGTGAGAACTACAGTGGCCGTGATCGTATAGTGGTTAGTACTCTGCGTTGTGGCCGCAGCAACCCCGGTTCGAATCCAGGTCACGGCAGCAGTCTGCTTTTATGTTTTTGCTTCAACCAACCGACTGTATTTTTAGTTCATTTTCTACAGTTTAAAAGCTGCTACGAAATCAAAAAACAAAGGGTTAGTGGCGCAATGGATAACGCGTCTGACTACGGATTAGAAGATTCCAGGTTCGACTCCTGGCTAGCTCGTCTCACTTTAGTAAATCAATTGTTCCTCATTTCCTAATGTACTTCACAAAAAGCTGTCCGTCAAAGTACACCAGGAATGAGGGATCGACATGATGATGGGTCAATGGGCTTTCAACATTTCCAACAGTACTTCTCAACAAACAGTCCATCAAAGTCAGTGAACATTTGAAATGAGGAACAACACTATTATGGCCCTTCAACATGAAACCAAGCGAATGTGAAATATTTCGTTTTTAGCCTACGTGGCTTTTGACTTCTGGTCATTTGAGCTTTACAGTAATGTCCAGCCTATAAGCATGTGTCTGAACTCTTTAAGTCATACGGGCTATACCTCAGTGGTAGAGCATTAGACTGCAGATCAAGAGGTCCCCAGTTCAAATCTGGGTGCCCCCTTTGTAAGTGTACTTTCCTTCAGAATGGTATGTTTGCAATACTGTGAGAACTACAGTGGCCGTGATCGTATAGTGGTTAGTACTCTGCGTTGTGGCCGCAGCAACCCCGGTTCGAATCCGGGTCACGGCAGCAGTTGCAGTCTGCTTTTATGTTTTTGCTTCAACCTACCTACTGCATTTTTAGTTCATTGTATACAGTTTAAAAGCTGCTACGAAAGCAAAAAACAAAGGATTAGTGGCGCAATGGATGATGCGTCTGACTACAGATCAGAAGATTCCAGGTTCAACTCCTGGCTAGCTCGTCTCCCTTTAGGAAATCAATTGTTCCTCATTTCCTAATGTACTTCACAAAAAGCTGTCCGTTAAAGTACACCTGGAATGAGGGATCGACAAGGGTCAATGGGCTTTCAACATTTCCAACAGTACTTCTCAACAAACAGTCCATCAAAGTCAGTGAACATTTGAAACGAGGAACAACACTATTATGGCCCTTCAACATGAAACCAAGCGAATGTGAAATATTTCGTTTTTAGCCTACGTGGCTTTTGACTTCTGGTCATTTGAGCTTTACAGTAATGTCCAGCCTATGAGTATGTGTCTGAACTCTGTGAGTCATAGGGGGTATAGCTCAGTGGTAGAGCATTTGACTACAGATCAAGACGTCCCCAGTTCAAATCTGGGTGCCCCTTTGTAAGTGTACTTTCCTTCAGAATGGTATGTTTGTAATACTGTGAGAACTACAGTGGCCGTGATTGTATAGTGGTTAGTACTCTGCGTTGTGGCCGCAGCAACCCAGTTCGGTCACGGAAGCAGTTGCAGTCTGCTTTTATGTTTTTGCTTCAACCTACCTACTGCATTTTTAGTTCATTTTATACAGTTTAAAAGCTGCTACGAAAACAACAAACAAAGGGTTAGTGGCGCAATGGATAATGCGTCTGACTACGGATCAGAAGATTCCAGGTTCGACTCCTGGCTAGCTCGTCTCGCTTTAGGAAATCAATTGTTCCTCATTTCCTAATGTACTTCACAAAAAGCTGTCCGTCAAAGTACACCTGGAATGAGGGATCGACATGATGATGGGTCAATGGGCTTTCAACATTTCCAACAGTACTTCTCAACAAAGAGTCCATCAAAGTCAATGAACATTTGAAATGAGGAACAACACTATTATGGCCCTTCAACATGAAACCAAGCGAATGTGAAATATTTCGTTTTTAGCCTACGTGGCTTTTGACTTCTGGTCATTTGAGCTTTACAGTAATGTCCAGCCTATAAGTATGTGTCTGAACTATTTAAGTCATACGGGCTATACCTCAGTGGTAGAGCATTAGACTGCAGATCAAGAGGTCCCCAGTGCAAATCTGGGTGCCCCTTTGTAAGTGTACTTTCCTTCAGAATGGTATGTTTGCAATACTGTGAGAACTACAGTGGCCGTGATCGTATAGTGGTTAGTACTCTGCGTTGTGGCCGCAGCAACTCCGGTTCGAGTCCGGGTCACGGCAGCAGTTGCAGTCTGATTTTATGTTTTTGCCTCTACCTACCTACTGCATTTTTAGTTCATTTTCTACAGTTTAAAAGCTGCTACGAAAGCAAAAAACAAAGGGTTAGTGGCGCAATGGATAACGCGTCTGACTACGGATCAGAAGATTCCAGGTTCGACTCCTGGCTAGCTCGTCTCGCTTTAGGAAATCTATTGTTCCTCATTTCCTAATGTACTTCACAAAATGCTGTCCGTCAAAGTACACCTGGAATGAGGGATCGACATGATGATGGGTCAATGGGCTTTCAACATTTCCAACAGTACTTCTCAACAAACAGTCCATCAAAGTCAATGAACATTTGAAACGAGGAACAACACTATTATGGCCCTTCAACATGAAACCAAGCGAATGTGAAATATTTCGTTTTTAGCCTACGTGGCTTTTGACTTCAGGTCATTTGAGCTTTACAGTAATTCCCAGCCTATGAGTATGTGTCTGAACTCTGTCAGTCATAGGGGGTATAGCTCAGTGGTAGAGCATTAGACTGCAGATCAAGAGGTCCCCAGTTCAAATCTGGGTGCCCCCTTTGTAAGTGTACTTTCCTTCAGAATGGTATGTTTGCAATATTGTGAGAACTACGTGGCGTGATCGTATAGTGGTTAGTACTCTGCGTTGTGGCCGCAGCAACCCCGGTTCGAATCCGGGTCACGGCAGCAGTTGCAGTCTGCTTTTATGTTTTTGCCTCAACCTACCTACTGCATTTTTAGTTCATTTTCTACAGTTTAAAAGCTGCTACGAAAGCAAAAAACAAAGGGTTAGTGGCGCAATGGATAACGCGTCTGACTACGGATCAGAAGATTCCAGGTTCGACTCCTGGCTAGCTCGTCTCACTTTAGTAAATCAATTGTTCCTCATTTCCTAATGTACTTCACAAAAAGCTGTCCGTCAAAGTACACCTGGAATGAGGGATCGACATGGGTCAATGGGCTTTCAACATTTCCAACAGTACTTCTCAACAAACAGTCCAAAGTCAGTGAACATTTGAAACGAGGAACAACACTATTATGGCCCTTCAACATGAAACCAAGCGAATGTGAAATATTTCGTTTTTAGCCTACGTGGCTTTTGACTTCTGGTCATTTGAGCTTTACAGTAATGTCCAGCCTATAAGCATGTGTCTGAACTCTTTAAGTCATACGGGCTATACCTCAGTGGTAGAGCATTAGACTGCAGATCAAGACGTCCCCAGTTCAAATCTGGGTAACCCCGTTGTAAGTTTTCTTGCCTTTAAAATGCAAGTTCAAATCTGGGTGCCCCCTTTGTAAGTGTACTTTCCTTCAGAATGGTATGTTTGCAATACTGTGAGAACTACTGTGGCCGTGATCGTATAGTGGTTAGTAATCTGCGTTGTGGCCGCAGCAACCCCGGTTCGAATCCGGGTCACGGCAGCAGTTGCAGTCTGCTTTTATGTTTTTGCCTCAACCTACCTACTGCATTTTTAGTTCATTTTCTACAGTTTAAAAGCTGCTACGAAAGCAAAAAATGCAGGTTTAGTGGCGCAATGGATAACGCGTCTGACTACGGATCAGAAGATTCCAGGTTCGACTCCTGTCTAGCTCGTCTCGCTGTAGGAAATCAATTGTTCCTCATTTCCTAATGTACTTCTCAAAAAGCTGTCACATGGGTTGGATCATGTGTCAAAAGGAGGGATATTAGAGTCTATCAATCAGGAGTGGGGTTCACAGTAACAGCTCAAAAGCACTGTGAAGCATGCCTAATCTGCGTTATGCAAAATTCTGGTAGACCAGTAAAGGTTACAGGACCCAGAGCACATCCACCTCCCACCAGGCCATTTGAGCACCTAATGCTGGATTTCATTGAGCTTAGCCCATCAGAGGGTAAGAAGCACTGTCTGGTGGTGGTCGACATGTGGTCCAAATGGGTTGAAGCTTTCCCAGTAAAAGCACAGACAGCAAATGCTGTGGCAAAGGCACTACTGAGGGAAATAATTCCGCGATGGGAACTACCAGACAACATTTCTAGTGACAACGG
>CM070487.1:9039281-9071646 GCA_036324585.1 Champsocephalus esox | reverse complement strand
CTCAGTTTTATCTTTGTTTAATTGGAGAAAGTTCTGACACATCCAGTCATTGATTTGTTCAATGCACTTACTCAGTGTTTGATTTTGAGCACAGTCTCCTGGTGAAATTGTTACGTACATGTGTGTGTCATCTGCATAGCTATGTTAACTTATTTTGTTGTTTTTCATTTTCTGAGCCAGTGGTAGCATGTAGATGTTAAAGAGAAGAGGCCCCAAGATTGAGCCTTGAGGAACCCCACATGTCATATTTGTCAACTCAGATGTGTATTTGTTTATCCTTTAAGTACGATTCAAACCAATTTAGAACTGTTTCCGAAAGTCCCACCCAGTTTTCCAGTCGGTCTATGCTGTGGTCAACAGTGTCAAACGCAGCACTGAGATCTAATAATACTAACACTGCAGTTCTGCCACTGTCTGTGTTTAAGTGGATGTCATTAAAGACCTTTACAAGAGCAGTCTCAGTGCTGTGGTTTGGACGAAAGCCTGACTGGAACACATCAAAACAGTTATTTAAATGCAATGAATTACTCAACTGTTGAAAAACAACTTTTTCAATGATTTTACCTAGAAATGGGAGGTTTGATATGGGCCTGTAATTGTTCATTACTGAAGCATATAGATTATTCTTTTTTAAGAGCGGTTTAATGACTGCAGTTTTCGCCACCTGCGTTCAGCTTTTCGACATTCTCATTTTCTGTTTTAACGGTCATGGCCTTTCTCCATGGAGATATGTTCTTCCCAGTCACTTCCTTTACCTTAATTGGAGCAATGGCATCTATAACATTTTACATTTTTGAATTAAAATGATCTACTAGCTCATTTACTGAGGTGTTAGCAGGGGCAAGTGTGGAAGAAACATTCTGAGTAAACATTTCCCTAGTACTTTCAGTTAAATATCGTTTTGTGATTACCTCTTTTTGAACATTTGTGTGAACAGAAATAGAGCTCTCAAAGAAAACACAGCAATGGTCAGAGAGCGCAACATCAGTCACCACAACCTTAGAGATATTCAGACCCTTTGAGATAATTAAGTCCAGAGTGTGCCCCTTATTGTGAGTGGGCTCCGTCACATGCTGAGTCAGTCCATCAAGAACACAAAACAGTTATTTAGCCCCTCTGTCCTGGGGGTTGTTAACATGGATGTTAAAATCACCAACAATGACTAGACGGTCAACGTCAATACACACTATAGACAGCAGTTCAGTAAAGTCATCAAAAACGCTTTCACAGTAGTCTATAGATATTTAGGAACAGAGCTTGAGAGGAGCATTGCAGCTGAAGGGCCACATATTCAAAATAATCAAAGTTTCCATACGATGTCTACCTGCATTGAAGGGAATCATTGAACAGAATAGCAACTCCACCCCCTTTCTTATGCATTCTTTCCTGACTCATAAAACTAAAGTTGGGAGGGGTTGATTCAATAAGAACAGCTGCACTGTTATTTTGTTCAATCCAAGTTTCTGTTAAAAACATAAAATCAAGATTGTGCTCAGTGATAAAATCATTGATTAAAAATGTTTTTCTTGCCAAAGACCTGACATTTAATAAAGCTAGTTTAAGTTCGTTAAACACACTATCAGTCAAGTTTTTTGTAACAAGCTGTGGCTGACATGGAATCACTGCTAAATTAGATAAACTCACACAAACGTTTGGGCGCTTCCTGTTTCTAAGATGATTCACCGCTCTTAATCTATTACCTATCAACACAGATATCGGCAAAGCTACTGGCAGGCAGGGCCCCAGCATGTCCTGAAAAGAGTTGAGAGTGCCATACGCCCTTGAGCCTGGACCCCACACATATCAGTGAGAGTTTGTTGTGTTTTGTACACACACATCCTTATCAGGCTTCGGAGACTGCAGCTTTCTTGAAGGGAGGGGAGGTGGTTGACGTAGGCACGGTGATGGAGACGGGGGAGATGGTCCGGGGGTAGAGGACATGCTGCCAGGGTGGGGAGGTGGTTGGCGTAGGCGCGGTGATGAAGACGGAGGAGATGGTGCGCGTCTCCATGGTGATTTTGGTGTGCGTCGTTGAGGTGCGGGGGTAAAGGACATGGTGCCAGCCCTGCGTATCTCCTTTGTGGGTTCGGCGATCTCCAGGAGGGTGGGCGAGGGTGAAAGGGTGAACGGAGTATCCTCAAAGGCGTTGACAGGGGGGGGGGAGTGACGGGCGGTGGAGAGTCCTCCGTGTGTCTCATACAGATGTAGCGCTTCGTTTCAGACGCCTACCCGTGCGGGTCCGTGATCGGCACGGGGTGGGCCCCTGCTGAAAAGGAAAACCCCCCGCAGGACTTGAAATGCCCCCTTGATAAATACATTTAGTTATAATGAAACCAGCTGCAATGGATCATGGATCCACCAGGGGGAGCCGTGAAAAGCTGCCACACTGGAACTCATGTGAAATAAACAGCTGATCTACAGGTATCTGATTTAGCGGATATTTGTTAAGATCCATATGTCACGGATAGGATCATATGCTATGCTAAATAAGAGACATGTAATCATTTACTAAACATCACCATGTTTTTATTTAACAACATAATGTTTATTTCACGTTGGCGTAAGTACAAAACCATCGCTATGTTTTTAGATCAGGAAATGCATCCAGACTCAAACAAACGAAGTTCAATCATCATCCTCACAATCATGTAATGTATCATATGTTCGCGAGTTGAAATGAATGCACAAAATGTAATCCACGTGAGTTTACAACAACAAAAATAATCGCTTTGTTTTTATATCACATCCGGCCGGAGGAAAATGCAGCGACTCTCACTACCGATCATCCTAAGCCCACGGGCAAACAATAATATGTACAGTGTTAATAGTTTACTGTATTATTAGTGTCTAATATTACTGGGGATTTCGGAATAGTACTGGATTTTGATTTATTGTATCTGCTTCATATCGCAATATATTCCTGAAGTCTAAAATGCAAAAATGTCCCACATTAGGGAAATTCACCCTACATTTAATCATTCAAACAAAATCATATTTCGTTTATTTTTAACGAAATAAATGTGTTTTAATCCATATCATTTACTGTGTTAATTGTTTACTGTAGTTGTGTGCACATTACTTTTCGCTGCTTGCACCTGGTTAGAAGCTAAACTGCATTTCGTTGTCTCAGTAGGCCTACCTGCAATATGTACAATAACTATAAAGTTGAATCTAATCTTGAGTAGGAACAAATGTATTTAGGCTACTTCGTACATATCTGACATAAAGGATTGAACACATTTGTGCATTCTTTAAACCGAGTCAAGCCGAGTCCGGAGGTGGCGGCACATTAAAGTGTGCACCTGATTGTTTAACTTGAAGGTGCCTGATGACATTTAATCATTCAAACAAAATCATATTTCGTTTTTTTTTAACACTTTAGTTTTTATTATATAAAAGCATTACAACAACAGCTGTGCACGTTCATAACAACACAAATAAAGTAAACAATGCAATGGAGCTATAGGTACAAATACAGATTGTATAACAAAAAAACAAAAACAATAAATAAAAGGTAAAAATGCAGTCGGGAGTCACATTCTCATTTGAACATTTGTTTGAACAGTACTTCTTAATCAATCGGTCCGTATTACTTGTCGCTGGTTTGCTTCTTATACATTGACCATTTCTCCCATTTCTCTTTATACCGTACTTTTCGGACTATAAGCCGCGACTTTTTTCCCCATTTTTTTTGTACAGCTAACGGCCACTAGGGAACCTCCTACATCTATGGATTTTACAGGTAAAATTAACCACCTTTAACACTATGGGCTCTATGACCGGTCCGCGCCCGCCAGCTTTAAGCGGCGGGGCTCCAGCAGGAAAAGCTGGAGGCCGGAAAAGAGTGAGACAGGTAGCGCGCCAAAGTAAAAGTGGAACCGAGAGACAGAACGAGAGCAAGACAGACGGACAATTTAGCTGCTGCGGCTTATATGCAGGTGCGCTTTATAGTCCGAAAAGTACGGTATTGTGTTTCTTGTAGTCTCAGACGATATGTCATTTTTTCCATTTTGTGGATCTCCTCCACAATCTCCATCCACTGCTCCACAGTAGGAGGTTCCACCTTGCACCACTTCCTAGTTATGGCTTTCTTGCCAGCTATCATCAGTATTTTTACAAGATATCTATCTATGTAGTGTATATTTTCCTCTGTAAAATGTCCCAGATAGAATACCATGTAGTCCATAGGAACCTCATAGCTCAGTATCTTTTGCATAACCTTGTGTATCGATTCCCAGAACTTGTGTATTTTCTGGCATTTCCAAAATATGTGTGTATGGTTGGCCTCTGATTCTCCACATTCTCTCGAGCACAGAGAACCTGTATTTAAATATTTACTCTGAATCTTAGGTGTGATAAAAAATCTGATCAAATTCTTCCATGAGAATTCCCTCCATATCCGTGAATTGGTGGATGTTTGATGTATCTTCCACATGTTTTGCCAATCATCATCTGAAATGGTTGTGTTAAATTCTGTTTCCCATTTTTCTTTTATATATTTAGTTGAATGTTTATTTGTGGACAATACTTTGTATAGAGCAGTTATGATTCTGATTGTGGTTTCTTTGTACGCATTAGTTATGAGTTGAATCACACCATTCACTTCCGCAGAGGGGTCTCTTTTAATTTGCTTTTTGTAGTAGTCCCTTACTTGCAAGTACTTATAGAAGTCATGTTTGTCCAGATAATATTTATACTTCAAATTCTGGAAGCTCTGCAGCTCCCCATCCTACTCTAATGTGCACCATGCTGATATCCCCTTGGATATCCATAGTTTGAATCCCTTATCATATCCAGCAGGTTTAAAGCTACTATCAAATGCTACCCATTTTAGTAAATGTATATCTTTCCCTATCCCGTGCTTTTTAACTATTTGAAACCATAATTTCAGAGTGAAGGATGTAATTAAATCTAGCTTGTTCTGTATTTTCTCGTATACTTCTTTATCGCCAATAATATTCTGCATCGGATATTCACCACATTATTTTTCTATTTCCTTCCACTTTGATGTGTAATCTGGTTTGCACCAGCATACAACATATCTTAATTGAGCAACATTATAGTATTCTTTTAATTTTGGAAGTCCCATGCCCGCTTTGTTTTTAGATAACTGGAGGGTTTCATATTTTACTCTGGGTTTTTTGCCCCCCCAAATAAACCTTGATATTTGCCTGTCCCATGTTGTAAATTGAGTTTGGGGGACCTCCACTGGCAGGGATTGGAACAGGTAGAGAAGTCGTGGCAGAAGATTCATTTGCACCGTCTCAATTATAGAGGTAAAGTCTAGTGGTAGAGTAGACCATCTCTCGATATCTTTTTGTATCTCTTGATTTATCTTATTGTAGTTTGCTTTGTATATTTTATTTAATCCTCTAGTAATGTTGATCCCCAAATATTTTATTTGCTTTAAATTCCAATTAAGATTGAATGTGTCCCTAATCATTGTTGATGGTGTGTAGTTAAGTGTTAGTATCTGTGTTTTTGAAATATTAATTTTATATCCAGAAAGGTGTTCATATGTTTCCAGAAGCTCAATAAGCATCGGAAGTGATGTATTCGGTTGTTCAATGAAGGCTATGACATCATCTGCAAAAAGCCCTATCTTATGTTCCATCCCCTTTATCTCAACACCCTTAATTTCTTTATTTTGGCGAATGGCCTGTGCCAAGGGCTCCATGAAAAGAGCAAATAGAGTGGGTGATAGACAACATCCTTGTCTGGTTGATCTCTGTAAATCAATTTTGTCTGTCAAGCTTCCGTTAATTTTGATTCTAGCCGTTGGTTTTTGATATAATGTTCTTATGCATTGTGTTGCCTACTTATTAAATCCAATACGTTCCAATATTTGATACAAAAATTCCCAGTTTACCCGGTCAAATGCTTTTTCCGCGTCAATGCTTACTAGTACAGTACTTTGTTTAGTCTTTTGTGCATGGTCCACTATATGTAGGGTTCTTCTAATATTATCTTCTGCTTGACGTTGGCTTACGAATCCCGTCTGGTCTTCTTCTATCATTTCTGATATAAAGGTGTTCAGTCGTTTAGAAAAAAATGTTGTGTATATTTTATAGTCTACGTTCAATATTGAGATGGGTCTATAGTTTCCACAGTGTTCTTTATCTCTTCCTGGTTTAGGTATGACTGAAATGATTGCCTCAGTCCATGATGGTGGCATCTTGTTATTTTGAATTGTCCAATTGAAAGAGGATAGTAGAAGCGGTGCCAGTTCTTCTCTAAACATCTTGTACCACTCTGCAGGGTATCCATCACTACCTGGTGATTTATTATTTTTTAATGAACTTATTGCGTTATTCACCTCCTCTATTGTGATGTCCGCTGTAAGAACATCGTTTTGTATATTGCCAATTGACGGTAAGTCTAGTGAGTTTAAAAAAGTTCTCATTTCCTCTTTATCTGTGGATGCTGGTTGCTGGTTGCGTATAGTAATCCTGAAAAATTATTTCTATATTCTCCGGTTTATATGTTAGCACGTTTGTATCTGGTTCCCTAATTTTATTTATAGTGTTGATGACTTGTTGTTTTCGTAAACGTTTTGCTAATAGTTTAGTGGCTCTGGGTCCAGTTTCATAATAGTTTTGTTTCACAAACTTGTTTCTCTTTTCAATTTCATCAAGTAGTAAATCATTTATCTTTGTTCTCAAATGTTTGATTTCTTGTTCTGTTTCTGATTATTTTGTATTCTTTCCAATTCTCTTAATCTTTTTGAATATTTTCTATATCCCTCTAATTTAATCTTTTTTGCATTTGCAGTTTCAGCTATCAATTTCCCTCTGATGACCGCTTTCATGGCATCCCATAGGATTTTAGGGTCTACTGTTCCATTGTCATTCTCCTCTATGTATTCTGCAATATCTGTTTTTATTCTCTCCTTTCTTTGTTCACTCTTTAATATTCCAGAATTGAGTCTCCAGACAGTGTGTCGTGTCCTGTTATTTAAACATATTTTGTAGAAGACTGGATTGTGGTCCGACACATCCGCCCCTCCTATCCTGCATTCCTTTACCCTGTGTATATCATTTTCATTTATGAGAAAATAATCTATCCTTGAGTGGACCTTATGGGCGGCCGAAAAATGTGTAAAGTCTTTTTCCAAAGGATGTAGGGTTCTTCATACATCTATCATCCCCATTTCTTCCAATGATAGATTTACAAATTTTGATAATTGCCGTTTGGATCTTTTGTGACTAGTTGTATCCTTACTATGATTCATGACAATATTCAAATCTCCACCGCAAATTAAGATTCCCTTTGTTTCTACAGCAATTACATCAAAAAAGGATTTAAAAAAGTTTGTATCGCTTTCTGGAGGTGCATATATATTTATCAGTGTTATTGGTTCATTTTCTAACCTTCCTTTAACTATGATATACCTTCCTTCTTTGTCTTTCATTTATTTTTCATATTCAAATTACGTTTGATTGGATATTAATATTGCAACTCCTCTTCTCCTCCCCTCCTTATATGAACTATAGCAGGGGTCGGCAACAGGCGGACCGCGGTCCGGATCCGGACCCAGACGCCGACCTATACGGACCCGGAGCTATAATCAATACATTAATAGAGGAATTAATTTTCGGCGCCTCCCGCTTTTTTAACGCTGATTTGGGTGACTTGTGTAATTCGTCGAGAACCGAAGAGTTTTCGTTTTGGGGGTGGGGGGGAGGGAGTCCCACTTCAAAAAAGAAGAAGAAATCTAGACCGCAAAAATAATTAAACAAGCGAGGAGCTGTTTTTCCTGGCCAAGGACAGGTTCATGAACACAACACGAGTGTAACGTGTCTTCACGTGGTATATGTCTCGTCTGAAAGGAGTACTGAGCACTGGAACGCCGCTCCAGCCCTTAACATATTGCAATACCCATAAGGAGCCGTACACATGCCGCAGTGTTTACGTGGCTGTGTCTTCAGTTGTAAGCACAGTGGCGATCTGTTGTTATTAGCATCTGGTTAGCTAGCTATGCTAACGAATTTAAAGAGCTTTTCTACAACCAGGTGGAAGAGAGCTCTCTCCTGAGAGGCTCAAATAACCTCAGCTCAGTGAGGTTAAGGAACACCTTGATATGATCATTATAGTTATTAATGAGACTAAATGAAAAACAGGTATAAAATACGATATGACAGCAACAAAAAAGTTGTTAAAAATAACAAGAATAGAGTTTAAAAGGAGAGTGATTTGTAAAATATCCAAAAAGGAAAATATGCTACAGTTCTGTTTCATATGGGTGTTGAGAGATGTATCCATATATCTCTTCATGTTGCTCTCAAAGTGCACCACATTGATGCATTTAACTTCAATATTTAAACATTACACACATCCACAGTATTTAAGTAATGTTAATTGACAATAAATATTGTTGCTTTTGAATTGTACTTTCTTTATTTGATTGGCAGTCAGTTGTTGATTACCTGCAGACGTTGATAAAGCTACAGGTCACTTCAATATATATCACACTAATTCATGAAGCAACTTAGACATTTTGATGTTCTGGACCTTTGTATGGGGAGATTTTCTCTAACTGGACCTCGTTGAATTTTAGTTGAAGACCCCTGAACTATAGTATACATTTCTGTAACCGTACCTTCTCAGTTTTTCATGTTCTAATCTGGAGAAATGGGTCTCCTCAAGGAATATGATTTGTACATTTTCCTTTTTCAATTTTCTTATAACCCTCTCTCTTTTCTTTGGTGTGTTTAGACCATTTACATTCAGCGACACTATATTGGTACTCATTTCCATAAAGTCCAATCATGTCCAACATATCTAACTCAACATCTATAGGTCGTCTCATATTATATTCCCTTAAATAAGCCTTTAGTGACTTTAACAGTTTAACTTTATAGCCATACCTGCTTTTGTATTCAGATGTCTAACCTCTGTACTTTGTTAAAGCGTCCTAAGGCTTTGGCTTAGCTCTCAGCTGGTAGGTTTGTAGCTTTTCTCTCGCCCGGAGCGCTGTCTCCCTTCTCGTCTTCGCCCCCTTCACCGACTGCCACTCCGTCCCTCCTCGCAGTCTCCCCTCCGCTGTTGATTCTGTGTCACCTTCTGGAGTTTCCACCGAGTAGCCTCTTTCTCTCATATCTTGTGCAGCCTCTCTGGCGCTTCCATACATCTTTACTCCGTTGTTCAAATGTATCCTTATTTTTGCCATGGGTGTCTGAAAGCGAATTGCGTTTTCCTTCAAGATAGTTTTAATACCAGAGTATGCCTTCCTTTTGTGCATGATCTCTGTCGCATAATCATGATCAAAAAAGATTTGCCTGTCTTTAATCCTCTTCTGCCATGCTTTCTTTAGAATCATGTCCTTAGTCTCGTACGTTTGAAAGTTCACTATCATTAATCTTGGGGGTGCACTCGGGGACGGCTTTTGGCCGAGGGCTCGGTGTGCACTTTGGATCCGGAGGGGGGGTCCGTCGGAGAGCTCGAGTTCAGTGCTGAGGAGTCGTTCCAGATATTTACCGGTGGAGCTCCCCTCCGCATCCTCCGGCACGCCGAAGATCCTGATGTTATTTCTTCTTGTTCTTCCCTCAAGGTACGTTAATTTGTCTTGCATCTGCCTTGTATGATCCGACATCCCCAACAGTGCACAATTAGCCACTGACTGCCACTCTTCCAACTCAGCGATGTGTGTCTCGGCTTCGCTAACACAGCTTTTCTGTGTCTGTAGTTCATTTTGGTTTTCTGTGAGTTTATTATATAATTCTTGCCGGAGGTTATTGATTTCTTCTTTCACTTCTTTCTTCAGTTCATCTTTAAATGTGGATAGCTGGTGTCGTATATCCTGCTTGAGCTCTCGGATATCCTTGCTAATAGCTGTTAGCCCGGCACGTAGCATATCTGCGGTATCTCGTAACTCCGTTGCCTCTGTTAGCTCTTCCTCCTGTTCGCTAGCTTCGGCGGATTCGTCCATTTCGGGTTGTTCTCCTACTTCGTCCTGACTTTTGTTAGCTTTCCGGCTTTTTCTATGGTTTCTCCCACTCATTTTTTACTTTTTCTCGTTGAGTATTTGGCGTTAGTGGGTTTATTCGGGATCGACCTGAGAGAGTTGGTTAACTAGCGTCTTCTCACTCCACCATCATACCGGCTATCGTTGAGAGGACCAATAACGAAATAAATGTGGTTTAATCCACATAATTTAGGCCTACTGTGTTAATTGTTTACTGTAGTATTGTTTAACTTGAAGGTGCCTGATGCAGAGTCCTGCACGGGTCTGATTTTCAAGACCCGCTCCCGAACCCGCATAGCCTAGCTTATATATGAGAAGTGAAAACGTGCAATTATTAACACATGCAGTTGCATATTTGTCTGAAAAAGCGTGGGATGTTGGTTATTTTCTCCATCTAGGATGACACCAACAGCCTCCCAGACGTTGGATTTCGCTCTTGAGGAAGTGTTATTGAAAATACTGTATTCTCCGCTGGAGAGCTTCACCTCAGCCATTTTGAATGTGGCGCGCACAGCAGCAGATTGATAAGCTGCAGAGGTTATGATTATGCGCGGTCCCGCGGGGGAGAAGTCTGAGGATTTAAACCTTAAACTAAATTATTATTATTTTAATATATTTATTATGCAATACCCGCGACCCGACCCGCATCATCTTTGTTTTACCCAGAACCGAACCCGGAAAATAGCGTTTGAAAAAATACCACCCGCGAATCACCTTTTTTGCGGGTCACCCGATGCAGGACTCTGGCCTGATGTGAACATTTCCAGAAGAACTCTAGCTTGAATGGCCTTTGTATGTGTATACAGTAGGCCTACAGTACAGCCCAACCATGTACACCTTCCTTTTTTCCCGTCCAAAGTTTGAATTGGATAAAGGTAATGGTTATCGATGGTGCTTTTAGCCTATTGTATAATAACTGTGTGATTTATATTGCTTTTCAAATGCATATATGGCCATCCATTTACACGGCTCTTCCCGTCAAGAATTTGAATAGAACTTAGTTAGATCACTTTACATTTCTGCAAATTATTTTTTAATCACACACGTCTCTCCACGTCTCCCCGTCCCGAAAATCATAAATAAAATATAAAGAGGAAACAATTTTCAAGTTCAGTTTTCAACGTTGTATTTAAAATAACTGACATAACAGACACCATACTGTAGGCCTATCTGCTGCGGAGACCAGGACGAGCTATTTTGGGATCTGTTTTTCGGGGGCTCCTCAGTCTCTCATTTACCCGGCTGCTGATGTTATGCCACTGGTCAATGTTCAGATTTGGGAACCAATTGGAAACATAGGACTCAATCTTTTTCAACCTCTTGACGGGAAAAAAGGAAGGTGTAAATGGTTGAACGATGAATAAACAGTGAGGAGGGGTACAGTATGAATACACTAGATATACACAGCAGCCCAGCCTGTAGCAGTATGAACACCAATGAGCGCTCAGCTCGTGATACCAGCGAGTCGAGAGAGAGAATGATATCTGCATTTTCTCTTTTGGTTTGATTAGGACACATCCTGGGGATTGTGTTTACAAACATTGACCAGACCGTTCACCAGCCCCCACCCCCCATGTTGCCTATGCTGTCCTGTGTTGCGAACTCTTTCTTTAAAAGGAATTGGCCATCCGAATGTGTGGAGGAAGGGTCACATTCCACAGCTCAGGTATTTGTTTGCATATTTCTATGCCGTAATTCATACTGGTCCTCTCACGCACATACATTCTCCTTACAGTATACATACATAGGCTATATGAGTGCGTGTATCTATGGACCATTTGTTTTTCTTTATTAAAAAAGTAAACGGAAGAGCGTCTGAGAGGCGTTTTTGCCCTTTTGCTTTTTACCCGAAACTCGCGGAAGTGATTTCAAAACAAAAAGCACTCGTTTGCTTGGAACAAAGAAAACGGCCAAGACACACATTGAGTCCAGAAAATGAATGTTATTAAGGGCTTTAAATATAATAAGTCTGTGTCTAAAATTGACAACAGGCTTATTATATTTACAGCCCTTAAGATACACTTTTGTGTTTAACAGCTGACCACCATCACATACTTTGTTTTAGTAGATTTTACATGAGAGCAAAATGTATAAATATGAGCATTAAATGATATGAATATGAGAACAAAATGCATGAATGTGTGAGTGACAATATATGAATGTGTGCATTGAAATATGATTAAGACAGGAAATAACTTTTTAGCTATGAAACAGTAAAATGGTCACAATCTTATGAAGGACCCAAATGCAGCACTCGAGAAACCAAGGAGTATTGGTAATGAACCTTATTGGTAATAATACCAGAGCAGAGGGATAACGGAACAGTATCAGCCGGATGATGTGCAGGCAAACGAACCAGAGGACAGCAGGCAGAAGGTGAGTCAGGGCCAGGCAGAGGGTCAGGGAGCAGACGAGGCAGGCAGGGTCGGAACCGGGTAGGCAATCTAGTAACAAACGCGTGAAAGACTAGCATGAAGGCAAAGTACGATCTGGCAACGGGTGTGTGTCTGGTGAGGGTTTAAATACTGGCAGTAAAGCTAATGGGTGCAGAAGAGAAAGAGAGTGAGCAAAAACTTGGGTGTGGTTAACAGATGAGACAGGTGAATGGAAAACTACTGGTGAATGATGGAGCAGACTGTGACAAAATAAAGTTAACATTGAAAAATAAAACATTTCAGGCTTTTCACCTACTGTACAATATTAATGAACACATCCACAATCTAATGTCATATGGAAAACATCATGAACATCTGTGACTACTTTAATCTGTAATTGAAAATATATTTAACATCTTAATTAAGAATATAACAATTTAAAACTATGGACAGGTGATTATTAATCATTACTTCAGTTGCCCAAAATCTTTAGTAAAGCTTTTTTCTGGATTTTTGTTTGTTTTGTACAAAATTCAGCTTTCATTTTGCCGATTCCAAATCACTGGCTGGGCTGGATTTCCCCCCACATGCCGTTTGTAAGTGCACTACTTCTACTGTGGTAGCAGTTCAAATTACAAGCCTTACCTTCCCAAATCCTGGTACCTCTGGTAAAAGTTACACAAACTCACCTATAGCCTCTTTAGTTTGGGAGGATACACAACACCACGGGGTATCTTTCTTTGTATCGGTGCAGCAGTCATTCCGAGGCACTGCGTGTGGAACCATCTTCCACAAGTTTCACACTGAATCTACATGGGGACAAATACAACAAAGATATTAAGAAAATGTAAAGTGTAGGACACTTGTAAAGCAGGCATTTTCATTTATATTTTATAGAGATTATACTTTTTTTATATATATATAAATACTTGTTGTTATTCATGTTTATCTGTACTAAAATGTGTGCTAAAACTTTAACAAATTATAAGAAAAACAAAAAGGAAACCTGCAATACATAAAAATATACAAAATGTCATTACTTTTATGTTATTCCTGAAATCTAACTCCAGACGATCTATATATTATCTACTATTCAGATTATCTTCTGGAGTTTCAAAACAATTTGTCATGTCTAAGAAACTAATTGTGAAAGTTTATTCTTTATGTTAGTGTTGTCCTGTGCTTTATGTTTATTCCAATAAGTAATTCTCCCTCTCATTTCAGGCCTCCACGCTCCCCTCCCCTATCCGTCTCCTGTGTCCGTGATTGACGCCTGAATGTTTCCATCTGTTTCCCTTACCCTGTGTATATATTGTGCTAGTCTCCTCCTGTCCGTTGCCAGTTTGTTTCCTCATTTAGGATACACGTACAAGCCTACTCCACGGACATATTACGTTCCTCTAAGCCAGCGTTTCTCAAAGTGTGGGGCGCAGAGATGTGATAGGTGGGTCGCGAATGGACGCGATGAACGGGAGATTATTATTATTTAAAAAACAATTCAAAATTTAAATTTTTGGCCTGGGTCCTCGCGGGCGGTAGTGGACTGTTACAGCCGGAGACTCGCAACGCCGGTGGACTTTCACAGCGCCACTGTGCCGGAGCCTCAGCGGGTGTTTGCGGCGGAAGATGCGGTACTGACGCTGTGAAATTTCACGGCCCACCTACCGTTTTTGAATATGCTTATATTGATTTTGAGTTTTCTCATGGCAGTTAGAGTATAGGGGACAACCCAGGGGCCTTTACTTCCTCTTGACACCTTCGGTTATTTACAAAAAAACACCTAAAATATACTTGTTATTGTACTTCTGTCTTTCTGTGTCTTTCCATCTGCTCCGTAAACTCCCTCACCCTCTCTCTTGATCGCCTGCTCACGGAGAACACTTCACGCTTTATTGTAGGATTTCTGCCATGTTTCCACTTTAGTTTGACCATCTCTGGTATTAAGTGTCTGTGCACGTCCCTGCTGCTTACACTAAAATACTAACTCAAAATAAAACTTGTGTATTGATTTGTTTAGTGAACCTTTTGGCGTTGTAGTTACAATTCTCCGCCAACAGACGGGGGTGCTGCAGCCCACATTCCCACGACCATCTAACGGCTAGTGATGGCGAGATGAAGCCTTATGAAGCTTTGAAGCTTTCCAGCCAATTGGTTCGCAAAAGGGTTCATCTCATGATGCTTCATCATGGGCTTCATTTGAACACAAACCCCCCTGTTGGTCAAAGTGTATAAAACAGGCAGATTGGACTTCTCAACAGTGTGCTCTATTTCATACCGAGTTCCCAATGAGTAAAGCCTTAGAATACCTCTAAACAACGAACATTAAATCATATTTTCATGTTAACAATATTGTATTTATTCCAGTTGAATGATTGTAATTGAAAAGCCTAAGGAGGATGGTAAACATTGCAAAGAGGGATTTGTATTGCTTAATAATATTCATAAACTTAACCATGTTGTAGCCTGAGAAAGGCTAAACCATATCAAAGAATACATTTATTAACTACATTATCTCATTTAGCTGTAGCTTTTATAAACAACAAAAAATACGTATTGTGCAGTCATTGAACCAGGGACCCTGCCGTCATATGTTGCGGTTCAACCGATCTGAATCGCTTCCTGAAGCAGTCACGTGGTATCGACAGGCAGCGAGGCTTCGTTTGTCATCGATGACGTCACTGGCCCAAAACGATACAAGCCTCGGTACATGCTTCACAAAAAGCTTCGGAGATTACTCGACACACGCTCCGAAGCCTCGGCGCAATACGTAACATCACTACTAACGGCCCTCATAGAAATGGACCGGAAATGTGCGGCAAACTCGTCTATTAATTGCAGCGGGAGGCATGAAAGTGAAGTGTGGGCGATAGGATTACCAATATGGATGCATTTGTGACACGCAATAAAAAGGCTGGCGAATCAGTACCAGCGGCGAAAAAGACAGCTAATCCACCAAAAAGTCAACCCAAAAGAAAATATAACGACGGGTATCTTGCTCTTGGATTCACTGTGGCGACCGTGGGAACAGAGGAAAGACCCATGTGTGTACTGTGTCTTCAGCTGCTAGCAGCGGACAGCATGAGATTGAACAAATTGCGAAGACACCTAGAGACTACGCACCCCAGTCATGCAAATAAGCCACTTGATTTCTTCCAAAGAAAATTGACAGAATACCGTCAGCAGGAGCATCACATGGTAAAGGCTACTTCAGTGAATAGTAAAGCCCACATGGCCTCATTTAAAGTTGCATACAGAATTGCCCAGTTAAAAAAACCACACACAATAGCCGAGCAGCTCATCCTCCCCGCGGCAATAGATATGGTGTCAATCATGCTGGACGAGACAAGCGCAGCCATATTGAAGGCTATCCCACTGTCAAATGACACTATTTCCAGACGCATAGATGACATATCTAAGGATCTAGAAGAGCAACTGCTTGACAAACTGAAACATTCACGTTTTGCCTTGCAAGTGGACGAGGCAACTGACAGTAACAAAGACTGTTTGTTCATAGCATACGTCCGCTTTGTTGATGCGTTAACCCTGACCGAAGATATTCTGTTCTGCAAGTATGTCAAAAATAGGACCACAGCTGTTGAGCTTTTCAACATTCTCAACACTTACCTGACCGAACATGACATACCATGGGAAAACTGTGTGGGCTTTTGCTCGGATGGGGCACAGACGATGGCAGGGAAAATAAATGGCCTGCAGGCACTAATAAAGAGGGTTGCGCCAGATGCGCAGTGGACGCACTGTGTTATTCATAGGGAAGCGCTCGCATCAAGGCAGCTCAGTCCCGATCTGAATGAGGTTGTGAGCGTGGTGAATTTCATCAAAACCCGGCCCTTGAACGCGCGTCTGTTCTCCGCACTTTGCAAGGAGATGGGAGCTGATCACACAGCTGTGCTGTTTCACAGCAAGGCAAGGTGGCTTTCCCGAGGCAAAGTGCTGACGCGCGTGTTTGAGCTCCGAGCGGAGATCCGCCTTTTCTTGGAGGAGGAGCGCATGTAAGAAGCCGCAAGCAAGTTCACTGACGAACATTTTTTGATGAAGCTGGCTAAATCTCCAGCTACAAGGCAAAGACAAACACCTACCTCACCTAGCAGATAAGATCAATGGATTCACCCGAAAGCTGGAGGTATGGGGCATCCGGCTCGACCAAGGAAGAATTGATGCCTTTGAGAGTCTGAGTGAGATCGCTGAAACCATTGATTCTGGAGCCACTGCTGTCATCCCATGTATTAAGCAGCACATCACATCCCTGCTAAGCTTATTTCAAAAATATTTCCCAACCAGCAGTGCTCAGTATGACTGGATTATGGATCCATTCCATGCAGCAGGTTGGTATTATATGTTATGACTTCATGTATTTTACAAAAATATATAGCCAACTTGCTATATGTTGTTGTCAAATAGAGATGTTTATATTTAACAAACAATGACAAATAAGAAATGTATGTATATTCTATCTGCAGCACCTGCTGATTTCAGCTCTGCCGAAGAGGACCGGTTCATTGAGATGACCTCTGACTCCACACTGAGGCTGAAGTTTACAGCTCAGACACAAAGTGAATTCTGACTTGGAGTGGAGAGGGAGTATGCAGTCATTGGGCAGAGAGCTGTGCACATTCTTCTTCCCTTCGCCACATCTTATCTCTGTGAGATTGGCTTTTCAGCTGTTGCAACACTGAAAACCAAATACAGATCTAGGCTCAACATTGAGCACAACCTGAGAGTGGCATTATCAAGCCTGCAACCACAATTTGAGAAGATGTGTAGTCCAAAACAGGCTCATTGCAGTCACTGATAATCCAGTGATGAGACTCATGCATTCAATTTGTTATTTTCATTGCTGAATGTTTCGAGAATGTATGAATGTATTGATTTGAAGAGCCCTGTTATGTTATTTGTTATAAGATGTATAATGTCCATTCATTCTGGAATTTGCACTTTAATTTGTTCGATTTCTGGGCTGTTATTGATTTTCTCAGTTTTTGAACTGATGTTATTTCTTATAGATATATTATTATAAAACTATAAATTATACCATTTTAAGCTTGGACTACCATTTTATTGGAGCGATGAGGGACAGGTGGGGCTTGAAAAGGCCCACCTGTTCAAAGTGGGGAATGACAGAAAAGGTTTGAGAACCACTGCTCTAAGCTCATGATCATAGTCCTTGTTTTTCCTCGAAAGAGTGTTATTGTTTTTCCCTGTTTTGTTACTGTGACAATACCAGTAAAGTCTTTATTTTGAACACGACCTGAGTCTGAGTTGAGTCATGCATTTGAGTTCATGCCTCAGAGTTCTCTCCTTGACACAATTAATCATTTAGCCTCACCCAAACAGCATCAACAGCAGAAGGAACAGAAGTCATCCTTTGAAACTGAAAAAATAACCGGTTCAATTTACAGGAAGCCGTCCATATATTCATTTCATATTTTTGACTAATATCTGATCCTTTGAGAATTTCTTCTGCCATGTCTCTTCGTATATGTTGAAGACATTGTTTTGATGACCTGATGTGGAACGTCCTTGGTATTTTCTGAAATTCCTTCACTGTCATCTCGGCCATCTGGACAGATGGTAAAATAACATGAAGTTATGACGTGTTTTTGAATTCCCCTTTAAAATAAAATGCTTTATTATTAATGAACACAACATGTTGCATTGCATCGCCTGCATGACAAAGGCTCCACAGCTGGTGGCATCTTTCTGGAAGGTGTGGGTTATCTTTCCAGGCTGCCATCTGATGTGAACCCGGTCCTCTTTTCCCAGTCTGTTACGGCGCATCTTGAAATACTCTCTATAGAACAATAGGAAACATTTTGTAATTGGCGCTTACTCTTTGCCTTTACCAAATGTGCATTTAACCAATGTATTTCCTGTCATATATTTTATATTACCCACATTTGTAACCAGCCTTTCTGGAGACCTCAACTTCATTTGACCCTTGCAGAGGATCAACCACATCCATGTGGTTTGAAAGGCATGGTGTCATGTCCCTTTGTTCTGTGCCCTCTGTCTTATTGTGATAAGTATTCCTCCTCTCGTTTCAGAACTCCATGCTCCCCGCCCCTATGTGTCTCCTGTGTTCCTGATTGGTTTCCCCGCCCTGATTGTTTCCACCTGTTCCCCTCACCTTGTGTATATGTTGTTTTCTCAAGATCACGATTTTTGCATTTAGTTTTTCCTCGGAAGAGTGATTTTGTGTTTCTTGTTTTTGAACACCACCCGAGTCTGAGTCTGAGTTGTGCATTTGAGTTCATGCCTCTGAGTTCACCCCTTGACACATGGAGGTACTGTTTTAAAAAGTAGCATACGGTATAATTAAACAAAAGCTTTTTCAATATGTGAGCAGCAACAATAATGTATCAGCTTTACTTCAAAAATGAAAACCACAGTTAACTATTAGATTCACATGATTAAAATCACTTCAACTGTTAAAAAAGCTATTAAAAGTAATACTAAAATAATAACTACGCATTTTGAATGGCTATAATTAAGACTTAAAAGTATTGAAATAATTAAAGATGTCAGATCAGATGAAAGAAAGTTGCACAATTTGGGGGCAGAAGACTCAAATCTTTAGTGGAGCAGTAGCGACCACCAATGAGAAATGGTTGAATCAGTACTGATTTTGGATTACATGTTATATTGTTTCCCTATGATGGAGATGAAGAACATGAAGACATTAAAACTAAAAGAAGCATTTTTAAATCAATCCTGAGGCAAAGATGCATTTACAAAATGGGGCTGCATGAGATACACATTTTAGTCTTAACTCTGTCACAGTATATGAGTCATGTATTACAATATTTTTTAATAGCAATGTATATTTAGTTGTATGCATTTGAATAAATGTATTCATACATCTTCAAAGTAATAGTTGATGAACTTGAAATGTTCTCCCAAATTCTCCCACACCACTCCGCTCCTCGCTCCCTCCACCGGCTTCCAGTAACTGCTAGAATCCACTTCAAGACCCTGGTGCTTGCGTACCATGCTGCGAATGGATCTGGCCCTTCCTACATCCAGGACATGGTTAAACTGTACACCCCAGCACGTGCACTCCGCTCTGCATCAGCCAAACAGCTCGCTGCACCCTCGCTGCGAGGGGGACCCAAGTTCCCATCAGCAGAAACCCGTGGGTTTGCTATCCTGGCTCCAAAATGGTGGAATGAGCTCCCATTGACATCAGGACAGCAGATAGCTTACACACCTTCCGGCGCAGACTGAAAACTCATCTCTTTCGACTCCACCTCGAGCGATAGAACTATTAACAAAGCACTTATGGACTGGCTTACCTAAAGCCAGTTGAGTAGCACTTGAAATGTTTTTGCTCTATGAAACCTGATGTACTTTATGATTCTGTTTTATTCAAGTTTGTATTTTGTTGGTTGAACGCACTTATTGTAAGTCGTTTTGTATAAAAGCGTTAGCTAAATGCAATGTGATGTAATAATTTATATTGACTATGTTGAATTTCTCCTTGAGATACAGTAATTGACTGTGACAGACAGATAACTTAAATGGAGAAATGTGATGTTTGTAAAGTTCAGCTATTTGAATGTAACTGTGTACTTTGAATTTTGAATAAGAAGCAATCCAGACGATCAACCGGATCCTGTGTATAATTATTGCTGCTGCACTTTTCTGTTTTATACAGAAATCATTTATTGTTGCTGTGGTACCGAAGCTTTTGGGACCCGTAACAAAGTTTGTTGTGCAGCTGAGTGTCAAGAACTGCTTCAAATAGTGATAGGATTAATTGTAGTGCTCCACCTGTATACATGTATATTTGTTTGTTAATTTGAGTGAAGTTCCATTGTGATTGACATAATTGTTGTTTTCTATGGTTGCCAATTGACCCACAGTCAATGGTTCATGAACAGTTCATAGCCAGCCATTGAATTATATTCAGTGACTGGGTATGAACTGTTCATGAAGTTGTTATGAACAGTTCTTGAAATGTTCTTGGTTGAAAACTGAATATCCCTACACACTCACTGAAAACTCCATTTCATGAATTGTTCATGAACCTGCCTAAAACCATATTCCATGAATTGTTCATGAACCATTCCAGCACAGGAGTTTCATGAGTAGTTCATGAACTGCCCTAGTGCCATTTAATGTTCATGACGCTTTCATGAACAGTTCATCAACTTTGTTATGAGCTGTTCATGAATATGGTTCACTGATATTCCATGAACTTTTCATGACAAGTTCATGAACAGTTCACTATCATCTCACTGGGGCGCCCCCTTCTGCCCATCAGTGCCTCTCTCCGGGGCCACGCCGTATCCCGGGAATTATAGTCAAGACCGCCAGCTGCAGAATAGGAAAAATGACAGGATTTGTTATGGCTTTAACGAGAATGTCTGCGTTTACCCCTTTTGTACTTTTCTCCACATCTGCAGTTTCTGCAGGGATGCTCATCCGAAGTCAGTCTGCCCCAGGCGCCGCCGAATCAATTTCCCGCAACAGAAACCACGTGGTGGAAAAACCTTCTCAAACTTCACCCGTCCACTCCCATTAACATCCCATACCTAGCCGCTGCGCTCTCTACCCACCCAGACTCAGTGTTCGTGGATTATCTTCTGTCAGGGCTCTCCCAAGACTTTAGGGTCGGGGTCCTCTCTCCTCCCTCCATAACCTTTGTCGCAAAAAAACCTACAATCAGCCACTAAAGAACCCATCATAGTCTCCCAGCTCATTGAGAAAGAACGTAACAAAGGATACTTAATTGGTCCTTTTCACTCATCCCCGTGCTCAGTGTTCCGGACAAGTCCAATAGGAGTAGCCACACGCAAATACTCTGAGAAGAAAAGGCTGATTTTCGATCTGTCCACACCCCGCTGGCCCGTTCTGCAGCATTAACAGCCTCATCCCTTCAGAGCCATTTTCCCTTCACTATGCCTCGGTTGACAACGCAATCAAACGAATCAAGCTCGCAGGGCAAGGAGTCTGGCTCTTGTTATGGAAATCTCAGGACCCAAACACGAAAGGAGAGTACAATTCAAAGTAAAAAATAAATAAATGGTGAATCGAGAAAAGCTGTCTTTTGGTTATTTATTTGAAGCTTCAAATACATGATACAATAAGGTAAATATGTCACAGGTCTGGCAGAGTATGAAAAGTCTACCAGAGAGTGAAAAGAACAAATGAAAGAGCAGAGATTATATAAGGGAAAGAGTAAGAATGTTATAACTCTTGGGTTCACACGGTCAGATTGTTTATGAGACACCCAGTGGCCTTGCAGATAGCATAACGGTTCTTGTGTGACTCCCAGTCTGCTAAAACAGCTGTGGCCTTGCAGAGCCACAAGAGAATATAATAATAGTAAGAATATATCAGGAAATAAGAAGCATTTGGTTTAAGCATATGAAAGATATAATAAGGATGATAATAACTAAACATTTCCACTACACTCTCCAAAGCAGACTGATGCGTTCAAAATGTACTTCGCCGTCGGCCTGACTTTCGGGTGCAGAAGTAGCCCCTGCATTTTTAATTCTCTTTCCGAAGCCCTCTGCTGGATCCTGCTGAACATTGTCAGAATTCCCTCCGTTCTTCACTTGCTGGACGATTTCAGGACAACTCAGGCGCCTCCCTGGCTAAACTTAAACTCTGCTTTCAGGAGCTAGGCATTCCCCTATCCGCAGAGAAAACCCTAGGACCCGACACACGCCTGGAGTTTCTAGGCATTACACTCGATTCCTCAGAGATGAAAGCGTCTCTCCCCAGCGACAAACTGCAGCGCATACGTGACATTACCAAGTCATATTGCGGGCAACAAATCATAACCAAACAGCTGCTCTCTCTCCTCGGGCACCTTAACTTTGCCATGCGCGTCATCCCCCAGGGGCACTCATTCATCTCTCGCCTCCTAGACACAGCGTTGGGCGTTAAAAACCTCCACGGCCGTGTCGTGCTAGACGAAGGCTGCCGCTCAGACCTACGATTCTGGTCCCTCCTGCTCGACCACTGGAACGGCATCACCTTCTTCTATGATGACATAGTGTATTCCTCCGACTCAATGAGGTTCTTCACGGACGCCGCCCCATCCGTGGGTTTTGGGGGTTTATTTCAGGGAGAGTGGTTTGCGGGCCCATGGCCTCCCACATTCCCCAATCATGCCTCATCCGCCGCCCTACACGAGATCTACCCTATCGCTGTTGCCCGTTACGTGTGGGGTCACCTCTGGCTATGGAAACGCATCTCGGTGCTCTGCGACAACCAAGAAGTAGTTGGGGTAATTAATAAATCTCGCTCCCTGTGCAATGACATTATGCCGTTCATGAGAAGCATCACGTGGTCCTCCATTACCCATAACTTCCTCATCTCAGCTCGTCATGTCCCCGGCCACCTCAACACAGCGTCTGACTCCCTCTCTCGCTTTCATTTCCAGACCTTCCGGAATCTCTGCCCAGAAGCCAGCTCGCAACCCGTCAGGATCCCTCCCCTGCATCTTCTCTCCCTCTCTTAAATGAGAGCCCATTAGCCAGGCACCTAGAGTCCGTCAGGTTCTTTATGAGGAAGGGCTTAGCCGCTTCCACCCTTACAATATACGACTCCGCATGGAGAACCTTCGCTTTCTTTTGTTTTTCTGTAGGCATCTCACTTAAACCCGTCCTCATATCCACCGTGTGCGCCTTCATGTGCTACTGCACCACTGATTGCCACCTCAAACCTCAATACATCCAAGGCCTCCTAGCTGGAGTCCAGTTTAATGTTCGCTGTTACGATCCCAGCTTTCCCAGCCTGTTTTTTAACCAATCAGTCAAACTCACTTTGAAAGGTCTTCGAAAAACGTTTCCCCCCGTTGCAGACCATAGGCGACCCATTACACTCTCCACTCTGCACCTCATGCTCTCCAAACTCAGAGAAGTATTTTCTCCCTACGTCGACGCACTGCTCGATGCATTATTCCTGTTAGCATTCTATGCTTTTCTCAGACCAGGAGAATTCGCCACAGTTTCCCTAACATTCGATCCCGATCAAGACGTCTGCTTTGCCGACTTATCTTTCCACGCTAGCCATTTTAGTTTAAAACTTAAGCACTCCAAATGTGGAGGCGCTTGCTCCGTTAACGCTGCTCGCAACGATTCCCCGTTCTGCCCCTATAAATCCATGATCAAATTCCTGCATCTTAGATCTTCCACAAATCCTCTCTTACCACTATTTCTTCTTCCAGGGAATATTCCCTTAACTAAACACCAGTTCAACTACTACTTAAAGCAAGTTCTCTCTAAATCCGGATTATCACCCCAATTATTCTCGGGGCATTCGTTCAAGATAGGCGCAGCTACATCTGCTGCTAATCAAGGAGTCTCATCCTCATCCCTGCAACAACTCGGACGGTGGTCCTCCTCTGCCTTCACATCCTACATCCTCCCGGACATCAGTGCCGTGCTGGCCATCCAAAGGTCCCTCAAACACTAAACGGTATTTATACATATTACTGGTGGTGGTCTTAGCAAGTCAGCACATTTACGTGTGACCGTGTTCATGTTTAAACACTTCATGTGACCTTCGGGTCCGCATTGTGTTTAACAACCTGTTTTTCCTGGCCAAGGACAGGTTCCTTGAACACAACACGAGCGTAACGTGTCTTCACGTGGTTTATATGTCTCGTCTGAAAGAGTGCTGACAGAGAGCACCGGAACGCCGCTCCAGCCCTTCAAATATTGCAGTACCCATAAGGAGCCGTACACATGCCGCAGTGTTTGCGTGGCTGTGTCTTTAGTTGTAAGCACAGTGGCGATCTGTTGTTATTAGCATCTGGTTAGCTAGCTATGCTAACGAATTTAAAGAGCTTTTCTACAACCAGGTGGAAGAGAGCTCTCTCCTGAGAGGCTCAAGTAACCTCAGCTCAGTGAGGTTAAGGCACACCTTGATATGATCAATATAGTTATTAATGAGACTAAATGAAAAACAGGTATACAATACTATATGACAGTAACAAAAAAGTTGTTAAAAATAACAAGAATAGAGTTTAAAATGAGTGATTTGTAAAATATCCAAAAAGAAAAATATGCTTACAGTTCTGTTTCATCTGGGTGTTGAGAGATGTATCCATAGATCTCTTAATGTTGCTCTAAAAGTGTACCAGATTGATGCTTTTAATTTCAATATTTAAAAAAACATCTTCCCGGGGGAGCCGGACCCCCCTAGAGGAGGTTAGGTCCCCCCCACTTAAATCATGTTCACATGGATAGGATACTAAATACATTTGCACACATCTTGTGTCCATATCTTTCTGTATTGGTGGTCATGCCACACCGTGCACGTGCATGCATGCACGAGTCATGGCAAGATATCTGGATTAAGAGGTTGCTTTTTCTTTGCACAGCATGAAAGAAAGGCCAAATGAATGGGCTGTGATTTTAGTTTTTTTAAGCAGAGGTTGAGTTCAATCATTTGTACGGCCCTCGGAGGATGTTGTAAAAATTGAAAGGAAAAAGGTTCCCCACCCCTGCTGTAAATAATAATAAAAACCCTTGATTTATAACTTAACATCTCTGTCTCCTATGATCTGAGTAGAATAGCCAGTTAATTGAAGCATTATAGCACAGGCCTTTTTCAGATGGTATATTACGCTGGTTTTTTTCTGCTTCGAATTTTTTCACCATACCTGTGTTTGCATCACTGTAACCAATGAGCACCTGCATGTGTGTGACAATGGCCCTGACTCCATGTCAGCCCAGATTTAAACTCCTGGCAGGACAAGCTCCAGCTAAATTCTTACACTGAATTTAAACAAAGTGAGTGAGGGACTGCAATATAAGAGGGAAAGAAAGAGAAACTGTAAAACTGTTAAATTGTTCTGATGTGTAAAGACTGATATTGTTCTATAGTCGTCTGAAACTGTTAAGTCATGATGTGAAACGGTTAACAAAGAAAAAGGGACTCTCAAGCTGCTGCTACACTTTATTTTATTTATCTAAAATTAAGCACTTTAAGATGCACATATTTTCAAAAGCTATTTTATTTTTAAATGCAGCCCGAGAGGAACATTACACATATCCACAGTATTTACTGTATATCTGTAGAGTTCAATGTAAATAGACAATAAATGTTGTTGTTTTTGAATTGTACTTTCTTTATTTGATTGGCAGTCAGCTGTTGATTACATGCAGACGTTGATAAAGCTACAGGCTACTTCAATATATATCACACTAATTCATAAAGCAACTTAGACATTTTGATGTTCCGGACCTTTGCATGGGGACATTTTCTCTAACTGGACCTCGTTGAATTTTAGTTGAAGACCCCTGCCCTACGTGTACAGGTTGCGGCCAATGGGTCAGCGTCATGTTTAACCCTGCGGGTGCAGGTTGCGGCCAGCGGGTCAGCGTCATGTTTAACCCTGCGGGTGCAGGTTGCGGCCAGCGGATCAGCGTCATGTTTAACCCTGCGGGTGCAGGTTGCGGCCAGCGGGTCAGCGTCATGTTTAACCCTGCGCGTGCAGGTTGCGGCCAGTGGGTCAGCGTTTGTCTAAATCCGCTATGCAGGCGCTAACCATGGTTGGCGTTCACATTAACCCTGCAGTGATTCCGACATTCTCCTCATGTCCCCGTGCTCAATCAGCCAGTAAGGTAAGAAATGCTTCACATCTCAGTACTTCTTACTTCTCTTCTCTTTGGGGGTTCATCTGAGCGGTTTTCCCCTCCCAAATGATCATCCTACAAACCGGGGCCTAATCTCCAAACATCAGTTAATACATTGTTGTAATCTGTCAATCATCATTTTCTTATACCATGTGTCCCAGTAATAAACATGTATTTCATACATCACGTCTCTCCTGATTGAAATGAAGCTTAGCGCAAGTTCACTGAGGAAGACCAATACCCCCTGGTGTTACACGTCACTTCAATCTCCTCTTCCATTAAGTAATCAGGGGCGTTACTCCCCAGCCAGCCAATCATCGCACCCGCTAACCCCTTTAAATCTGCTGTTCCATTAAGTAATCCAGCTAGCCAATCATCGCACCTGCTAACCCCTTTAAATCTGCTCTTCCATTAAGTAATCCAGCTAGCCAATCATCGCACCTGCTAACCCCTTTAAATCTGCTCTTCCATTGAGGAATCCAGCTAGCCAATCATCGCACCCGCTAACCCCTTTAAATCTGCTCTTCCCTCTCTGTCAGTTGTCATTTCAGGTCTCAACGCACAACCCTCCTCCACTCCTTCGCCTCCTGTCTCCTAATTCAGGGCCAAGCTAATCCTTCTTCCTTCAGACCAGACCGAACCACTTATCACCACCACCAGTGTCTAGACCCCGGGGGTTCATCGGAGCGGTTTTCCCCTCCCGAATGATCATCCTACAAACCGGGGCCTAATCTCCAAACATCAGTTAATTCATTGTTGTAATCTGTCAATCATCATTTTCTTATACCATGTGTCCCGGTAATAAACATGTATTTCATACATCACGTCTGTCCTGATTGAAGTAGCATTTTGCAACCTGGCAAATGCAAATGTTGCAAATTCCTTCAAACCCTTGTCTGCAGTTCTTCTCACAATTGACTGTGCTACAGCTTTCAGCACGTGTGCAGAGCAAATGTGTAGCACTGTCAACATTTGGATTTCCTTCCATGACTTCAGCTTTGAACAGAGAGCGAAAGCCCTGTCCAAGTAACTGACAATGCTCTCTTTGTTAAAAGAAAGAAGAACACTTTGGAGCAGGGCCCAGCTGTAGTCTGTTTCTAACTGATGTACTTTTATTTTAGTGTACTGTGACAGTTTGCGGAGGAACTGCATTAGCCAGAATGTGATTGGTGGTATGGAGTGTTTATTTCACAGACTGGGAGGGGAGGTACTTGCTGACCACCTCCAGGAGGAGTGAGGCAGTAATAAAGCACTCTTTTGGTCTGACCTGGGACTTTGGATGCAACATTACTTGTAGCATCTAGATATAGTGTCAGCGGTGACTTCTTTCTCAGGTGTTGCACAACTATGTTTACTCCGGTTTCAGAATACATATGTACTCCAAATGGGTCAACTTGAAAATGCTGTGTGTACCCAGGCATCCTGCGATCATTTGAGTCACATTCCTTAATGATCATTTGTGTGAGGTACATCTCCATGAAAACATCCTCATGGATTCTTTTACCTCTTCTTACTTCTGAACGTATCACTTTGAGAACATTTTTGTTCAGACTGCGGCTTATGTTTCCTGAAATCAGTTCAGCAACAGGTTTCTTTTTAAGTTTACTGTAAAATACTTGACTCACTCCTTTATGCAGGGCTCTTGCAATTCAGTCTCTTCTTCTGTTTGCTGCTGGTCGGAATTTGTGTGCCATTTCCCCTCTTTGCAGCACAGATATTTTAACAAGGGTGTCTCCCACTGGCTGATTTTGGATTTTAAAGAAAGGGAATGTACAAACTGCACAGATGTTTAAGTACGGCCTTTTCATTTTCCTGCTGTTGGGAGTTTTTATGTGGTGACTCTTGAAGGCAAGTGTACAACAGGGATTTTTCTCTCGGAAACTCTTGTACAACACTTCGGTCCACGGTTGCCTCAGTTTGTTTGAACCCGTCAATGGAACAATCTTTTGCCATTTCTTTCGATTTACTGTTATTCTGAACCTTTTAGATACTACTGGCAACTTCCGCCAATGTGTTTTGGTGCCTGTGTTTTTATTGTCATCTTGTGCTCCTCTTTGCAAATTCTGTTCTTCAGTTTCTGCCTCATTGATTTCTGTGTCCTCATCTGATAACTGGTCATCTACTTCTCGTCCACTCTGAGAAGACATCCTTTGTTGTTTGTCTTCTCCTTCTTTATTTTCTGTCTCCTCATCCTCACTTTATTCTGAATCATGCTCAGAGGCAAGTCCTTTGTAAGACAGTCTTCAGAACATTCCCCTCCAACATCCCTCTCGTTTTGATTTTCCTCCATTACCTGAACTTCCTTCTGCTCTAATGATTTTTGGCGTTTATAGATCAAATCCCTCAATCCTTTTCGATTGTTGGTCCATACAACCCACAGCCAATGACAGTGTTTCTTATCATCATGACCAAAAAGCATTATAGCGAGTTCCGACCAAATATATGAAGAATGTCCTGTATCTCTTTTGGTAATGCGAACACTCTTCATTCCTCGGACCAATGCTTCCATTCCACCAGCCATTGCCCATAAGTCCTTCCTCTGGGCCCTGTTTCCTTTTGTAACTCTTCCCATTATTTTCAAATTGCCTCTAACCTAGGAAAAGGAGGACAGGCAAAGCAAAATACTTTTTCTCAATATAAAAAGAGTTTGAAGTAAACTTTGTAGAAGCAAATATAAGAAAAAAACTGTGGCCAAATATGTAACCCTAAGTTGGGTTTTTGGTTTGGTTTGCAAAACTAGCCATTTGTCATTTTAACATGTGTAATATTACATCACAGGAACAAATAATATTTGTTTGTAGTTTTAATTCAGTAACATTTCAGTTGATCAAATACTAACAAGATGAGCTCAAACGTAATTGTCTAAACATAGTATATAACCATAGCTTAAATGACTGTTAGTAACTTCAATGAAAAGACAATAAAATACCAATAATACTTATATATATAACCTTGGAACAGGAGTGGAGGAATGTTTTCCATACGCATTAAGTACTGAAAGTGTTATATTTAGGTCAGATGCGTCCTCTGTTTCAGTAGCATACAATTTCAAAAATGTCTATCCTCATAGTTTGCTGTACGCACTGAAAAACGGCATGATCCATGCATGCTTCATTGAAGGCCAGTGATTGGCTGGAGGCTTGATTGCTCTGCATCCTTCATTTGATTTGTTTAAACTCTTCACCCTTTTGCCATGGACCAATCTTTTTTCTTTTTAAGTGTGGCAGCTGATCTTTAGAGGGGAAATAAAAAGTAAAGTAGGCTATATTATCGTGTACATCACCTGCACCTGAAGATGTTTTCATGATTTTGCTTCATTTCTAGTCCTAAATCCTAGTCCTAATTTCTTGCACTAAGAAGTACTTGCACTAATGTCCAATTTATGTTTCTTGTTGATTGTGTTTTTTTATATATATTTATTACTTACTTTTATACCCTTGTTTAGCTAGAACTTTCTTAATTTGTTTATATATATATATATTATTTTTGTTCAGGCTGTGGGACTGTAAACGACGTTATTTCAATTAGGGCTGCAACAAACGACTAATTTGATAATCGATTAATCTATCGATTAATGAAACGATTCTATTCGGACTATTATGCCTTTCACAATTTCTCAAACGCTCTTATTTAGCCATCAACTTTTAGATGTAGCTTGAGGTTGTTTTAGGCATGTGGAAACTAACAATGAAGACAATAAAGATGAATACTTGATTCAAAAATGCATATATTATTAAATTAACAAAACACATTTTGAACAAAATTAACATTGCTTTTAATTTAAAGTAAATAAATAATATTTCACATCAAAAGAAACAACAATGGTTTAACAAATCGTATTAAATAATCTGACAGAACTGCAAACAGAATAGCTGAAACTTGAACAAAATAAATAACTCAGTTACCTCTAATCATTAACCCATGTTTGTATAATGTAGTTAACTCCGTTTGTTGCTGGTAGCACACATAACACCTGACGTGGAAACGTTACTCGTTTAGAGCTCGTCTAGTACGACAGTCGAGCCCGGTGCATTCCTCCGTCTGAATGTGGAGCACTTTTGCTAAATGTTTAGACAAATTGCTCGTGTTACCGCCCTTACATGCTAAACTCTTATTCCACATCTCCGCTGTGTGTTGCTGCATGTAGCAGCTGCGTGTGTGTAAACTGCCCCGCCCCCTCGCACACAGACGGGGGAGAGAAAGATCTCTCTTCTGGATTGGAAGGATCTAAAATACATCAGACGCATTTGTTTGTCTTTTTGCATATTAGAAACGAGTTGGCGACACTAAGACTGCAATATAATACTTATGTAGCAATAATACATGACATATATTTTTTGAATGTCTCCAGTACCGATAAAAATACCTATAGAGAACCGCAGTGACGCGTCCTAAAACCCGGAAGTAAGTTAGCATTTTTACCACGTCCGGTTCCTTCGAGAAAAAGCAATGCAATTTCTCCATAGGATTTTGGAAAATAGCTCCAAATAAGATCTGTGTTTGACACATTGAAGAGACGGATCATGTTTTGTTCTACGACATTAAATACATCGGCAGTGACCCCGCTGGTGATTTTTGAAGAGATTACATGTGTGAAAAACGATGGTTGTTAACAAGTGGCTGAATCCAGGTCGTTTTACGTCATTACACCGAACACGTAAACACGCCCGCTAAGTTTGTTTGCCCTGTTCTGCTTGAAAGCAAGTCCCTGCCTCCTGCAAAGTGTTCAAACAAACACTTTAACTTGTACCATTTACAATCTGTAAGTTTGAATATGGATCTTAAGTTGGCGTGACGTTGAAGCAGCGACCCTGCTGTAGTTCCTTTATAGCATAACGTTAGCATTTTGCTTCTGGCGACTAGATTTATGCTTCGAAAATTATAAAAGTAGGGTAGACATGTGGATATTATCCGGCTGAACAAACCGTGATCCGTCTCTTAAATGTGTGTCAACCACAGACCTTATTTCCAGCTATTTTCCAAAATCCTATGGAGAAAATGCATTGCGTTTTTGGCGAAGGAACCGGAAGGAGTTTACATCCGGGTTTTAGGACGCGTCACTGCGGTTCTCTCTAATGTTGGAGTTTAACGGCGCGTAAAACACGCGTGATGACGTCACCAACGAATCGACGACTGAATTAGTTGGCAACTAATTTGGTAATCGATTAACTCGATTAGTTGTTGCACCCCTAATTTAAATGTTTCTGTATGTATAACACATGTGGAACATTTGACTTTAACTTCAACTTTGGCTAAATCTGTAATAAAGATTTAGTTTTGTTCACAAAAATATTTATACAAATGTATCGGTGGAGTATAACAAACAGGAGACGATACAGATTGTAAGTCGCTTTGGATGAAAGCGTCAGCTAAATGTATATTATATAATATTAATGTGTGTAGTGAGTTTGGTAGTAATAAACTGTATAATAGTAAAATTATTGAAGATGATGCCATGTTTATTGAAGATTTTATACTATAAATATTCCCCAAAATTATTCCAAAACCATATTCTTCCAAAATCTCTGCTGTAATATGACCACCAGGAGACTATTGATGTGTGTAGTGAGTTTGGTTGAAATATACTGTATAATAGTGAAGTGATTGAATATTATTGTATTCTCTTTTTTCGGAGTTGCACTTTGTCCCTGAGCACTTGTTTCTTCTCCGGCTGCGGATAGAGACCAATGTAATGTGTCCAGCTCGGAGGACAGCACATATTGGCTTTTTTTTATCATCATGTGATTGTAGTTCGTTGTCAACCTTACCATGGTACTTAGGAGACGTAATTTGTGTCTGAATAACGTTTTGTTCATGAGTTATTGATCCTTGAAATCCAAATCTGCCAATATCGTTTCGGGACCCGAAAGTGGCGTATACCCTGTACTTCAACATCAACAAAAGTGCTCGATATATGCTGTATTGAACCAATAAATTAACACAAACTAACTGTATCACTATAACATCATGATGATGATGATGATGATGATGATGATGATGATGAAGAATGCATCTAACGTTCCGCTGTTCATTATTAAAAAAAAACAGAGCATTAAACAAACCATCATGCTCTTACTTTGAAATCATGCAGACATGTCATTATCAGCAGGCCATCACGTGGTTTCCGAAAATCACCGAGTGACACAAGTAGATTTTAGCCGAGACCGGCGTAAAGTATGTCTCAAAATTCCGTGTGTGTAAAAAGACGATCCACAAGCAGAAATGTGAGATCCACGAGCAGAGATTTGAGATCCGCAAGCGCATTTTTGGTCGACAAATACAAAATGGATTCACAAATGCCTGATCGAAAGTTGTCAATGTTAAAGAGATATTCACAGATCTTTTTTTTATTTGTGAAAATATTTAGCGTATCTGCAGATGTTTTATTTGTGAGTTTGCAAATGTTGGAA